>PVJC01018679.1:0-31087 GCA_004026665.1 Murina feae | reverse complement strand
TAAAATGCCAAGAGCAAAAGACAAGGAGAGAATCTTAAAAGCTGCAAGAGAAAAGAAGTTAGTTATCTACAAGGGGGCACCCATACGACTGTCAGCTGATTTCTCAACAGAAACTTTGCAGGCCAGAAGGGAGTGGCAAGAAATATTCAAAGTGATGAATAGCAAGAACCTACAGCCAAAATTACTTTACCCAGCAAAGTTATCGTTCAGAATTGAAGGTCGGATAAAGACCTTCACAGACAAGAAAAAGCTAAAAGAGTGCATCACCACCCAACCAGTATTATATGAAATGCTGAAAGGTATCCTTTGAGAATAGAATAGAATCAGAGGCATAGAAAGGGAGTGGACTGACAATTTTCGGGGGTTAAGGGTGTTGGGGATGCGTGAAGAGACTTGACAATAATTGTACACCTATAGATGAGGACAATGGGGGGGCAAGGTCAGAGGTTGGGGTGGGAATTGGGAGGAGGGGAGCTATGGGGGAAAAAAGAGGAACAACTGTAATAATCTGAACAATAAAGATAAATTAAAAAATAAATAAATAAACAAATAAATAAATAAGTAAAGCAAAAAAAAAAAAAGAAAGAAAAAAAATTTTGTTTTATTGCTTGAAGTATTACAAAGTGTTAAATAAGTCTCCATTTTTTCCCTTGACCTTCCCCCCTCCTCCTCTACCCCCCCGTGTCTTGTGTCCATTGATTATGCTCATATGCATGCATACAAGTCTTTCAGTTGATCTCTTAACTCCCACCCAATCCTCCCCAGCCTTCTAGCTGTAGTTTGACAGTCTGTTCAATGCTGTTCTGCCTCTGTATCTGTTTATGTTCATCAATTTATAATGGTCTTTATTATCCATAAATACGTGAGATCATGTGGTATTTTTCTTTCACTGACTGGCTTATTTCACTTAGCATGATGCTCTCCAGTTCCATCCATGCTGCTGCAAATGGTAAGAATTCCTTTTTTTAATAGCAGCATAGTATTCCATTGTGTAGATGTACCACAGTTTTCTAATCCATTCATCTGCTGATGGGCACTTTAGGCTGTTTCCAAATCTTAGCTATGGTAAATTGTGCTGCTATGAACATAGGGGTGCATATATCCTTTCTGATTGGTGTTTCTGGTTTCTGGGGATATATTCCCAGAAGTGGGATCACAGGATCAAATGGGAGTTTTATTTTTAATTTTTTGAGGAAACTCCATACTGTCTTCCATAGTGGCTTCACCAGTCTGCATTCCCACCAGCAGTGCAGGAGGGTTCCTTTTTCTCCACATCCTCTCCAGCACTTGTCATTTGTTGATTTGTTGATGATAGCCATTCTGACAGGTGTGAGATGATACCTCATTGTTGTTTTGATTTGCATCTCTTGGATGAGTAGTGACTTTGAGCATGTTTTCATATGTCTCTTGTCTTTCTGAATGTCCTCTTTTGAAAAGTGTCTATTTAGGTCCTTTGCCCATTTTTTGATTGGATTGTTTATCTTCCTTTTGTTAAGTTGTATGAGTTCCCTATAAATGTTGGAGACTAAACCCTTACCGGTGATAACATTGGCAAATATGTTCTCCCATGAAGTGGGCATTCTTGTTGTTTTGTTGATGGTTTGTTTGCTGTGAAGAAGCTTTTTATTTTGATGTAGTCCCATTTGTTTATTTTCTTTTTAGTTTCTAATGCCCTAGGAGCTGTATCAGTGAAGAAATTTCTTCGGCATATGTCTGAGATTTTGTTGCCTTTAAATTCCTCTAGTATTTTTATGGTTTCCCGTCTTACATTTAAGTCCTTTATCTATTTTGAGTTTATTTTTGTGTATGGTGTAAGTTGGTGGTCTAGTTTCATTTTTTTGCATACATCTGTCCAATTTTCCCAACACCATTTATTGAAGAGACTGTTTTGACTCCATTGTATGTTCTCGCCTGTTTTGTCAAACATTAATTGAGCATATTGGTTTGGGTCAATGTCTGTTCTTGTGCCAGTACCAGGCAGTTTTGAGAACAGTGGCTTTGTAATATAGCTTGATGTCTGGTATGGAGATCCCACCTACTTTGTTCTTTCTCAGGATCACTGCAGCTATTAGAGGTCTTTTTTTATTCCAGATGAATTTTTGGAGAGTTCATTCTAGGTCTGTGAATTTTGATGGGGATGTGTTGAATTTATAGATTGCTTTGGGTAGTATGGACATTTTAATGATGTTGATTCTACCAACCCATGAACATGGTATGTTCTTTCATCTGTTTATGTTTTCCTCTATCTCTTTTTTCAACATTCTGTAGTTTTCTGAGTAGAGGTCTTTTACCTCTTTAGTTAAGTTTACTCCTAGGTATCTTAATTTTTTTGGTGTGATGGTAAATGGGATTGCTTTTTTAGTCTCTCTTTCTGTAAGTTCACTATCGGTGTATAGAAATGCCATAGATTTTTTAGCATTAATTTTGTATCCTGCTATATTGCTGAATTCATTTGTTAAGTCTAATAGTTTTTTAATGGATACCAAAACCCGATAAAGACAACTCAATGAAAGAGAATTACAGGCCAATATCCCGCATGAACACAGATGCCAAAATTCTCAACAAAATCCTAGCAAATCGGATCCAGCAGTACATCAGAAAGATCATACAGCATGACCAAGTAGGATTTATCCCAGGGATGCAAGGCTAATACAATATCCGCAAATCAATAAATGTGACATATCGCATAAACAAATTGAGAGGGGAAAAAACCACATAGTTATATCAATTGATGCAGAAAAAGCATTTGACAAAATCCAACACCTATTTTTGATAAAAACTCTCAGCAAGGTGGGAATAGAAGGATCATACCTCAACATAATAAAAGCCATATATGACAAACCCATAGCCAATATCATACTCAATGGGCAAAAATTAAAACCATTTCCCTTAAGAGCAGGAACAAGACAGGGATACCCACTCTCCACACTCCTGTTCGACATAGTACTGGAAGTATTAGCAATTGCGATTAGACAAGAAGAAGAAATAAAAGGCATCCAAATTGGAAAAGAAGAAGTAAAACTGTCCTTATTGGCAGATAACATGATATTGTACATAAAAAACCCTAAAGACTCCATGAACATAGACTTTTAATAGCATTAGATCCATGCCATTGTGCAGTGGTGGCAAAGGCTCTTAACTGGAATGGGGACAATGTCAAAAAAATTTTTTTAAGGATATTTGGATGGGAAAAAAATAAGTTGTTTTATAATCAGTATTAAAATCTAATTATATCCATTTAACATATGTAACAAATTGCTAATAATTTTTTTAAATTTTTATTTATTGATTTTGGGAGAAAGGGGAGAGAGAGAGAGAGAGAGAGAGAGAGAGAGAGAGAGAGAGGGAGAGAGAGAGAGACTTGCTGTTTCACTTACACATTCATTGATTCTCTTAAGGATCAAACCCAAAACTAGACAATGCCAAATGAAATTTTAAAATGGGAAATAATTTTATTTTATTTGTTGTTAATCCTCACCTGAGGATATTTTTTCATTGATTTTTAGGGAGAGTGGAAGATGGAGGGGAAGACCAAGAGAAACATCGATGCAAGAGAAACATATCAATTGGTTGCCCTATCCCCGACCAGGGCCACAGATGGGGAGAAGCCTAAAATCAGGTACATGCCCTTGACCAGAATGGACCTGGGACCCTTTGGTCCACAGGCCAAAGCTCTATCTACTGAGTGAAACTGGCTGGGGCTGGAAAATAATTTTTAAAATATTATAAATAGAATTATAGCCCAGCATTCATTCTTGTTAGTGGCCAACTCAAGTAGTTTAACCAGACCATCTCCAGGAGAACCTGGTCAAATTGAATGTGACCTACAACTTTGATCATTTGATATTCTACAAGTGAAGGGATCAGAAGCCTCTCTACAGCTTCCTTTAAACCATTGTGGTAATTGTATCACGGCATTAAAGGAGTTCTGTAATATTTATCTATTCATATATTTTTTTCCTAAGAAAACAAAGGAAAAACAGTCCTAGAGTTTTGACCTACCGGGAATTTTCATCTTTGAGCATTGTTTAGGTTTCAGAAATTATTCAAGAAATAATAATTTGAGAGACCTTATTAACTTTTCCCCAAATGACATCAAAGTTTCAAGATATTTCTCATGTACAGAAATTACATTTTTGTATTTATTTATCACCCTCTGCTACAAATTAATATGTAGGAAAATATCACAAGCCATTTCTGAAAACTTAAGTCAGACCAGGCTTTGTTTGGCCAGCATTTTTTCCATAATTTAAAATTTAAAAATAGTAAATGTTAATGAAAATAAGCTTTAAAACATTCAAGAAAGTTGCAGGTCATGATTTTATATTTAAAAAAATAGCATGTGAATTTTCTGGAGTGAATGAACACATTACTAAATCTTTTAGAATGTTGTTGAATGCAGAGGTAATTTAAAACACCTTAATTTACTTTGTTCATGTTTATGGTCTTAGGAATTGTGAATGAATTTCCCTCACTGGAAAAGTTAGAGCTTAATTCGTCTACCTTCATTGTTTCTCAATAGACTTCCTTTGTACTAAAGTTTCAATAATAGAATCTGCACTTTTAAGGTGTTGGGTCAGAATAGGTAACTCCAAAGCTGTTCGTTCTTTTCTAACAAGTCACAGGTCCTCAGGAGTGGCGCATGACCCGTTTTCAACATCATTAAAAAAAAGATTCTTTGTATAAAAGGAAAGAAGACTTTTATTCCTAAAAATAAAATCTTGTGACACATTATGAAAATTATTTGCTCTGACATTGGGTTTTATTATGCTTTGTGTTATTTCTCAAGGAACAAAGAAGATCATGCTGAAGAATGAAAAAAACATTGAAGGGGGTCTGGGCAGTTTTAACAGCATGAGTGAAATACAACACCAAACAGGATGTCTCTATTCCCTTTGAACTTGAGGCATCCCTGGACCCTAAGCTACCAATTCTCTGGTTAGTTATGTGGTGCCAGACATTCAGTGGCACTTAATGAAGATAAGGTTCTACCTTATACTTTTAAAGGAAATGGTGACAGAATCCTTCCAGACCAAACTGAGTGTTTTATCAAAGTCTTTTTAAAGTTGGAGAAAATGCACACATTTTTCATGAGTCTTAAGTAAAGCAATTGTTCACTTTCTTTTTTTTTTTTCTATTGACTGCCAATAAATCTTCAAACCAGTAGGCAGAAATATTTCCACATAAATATTTGTCTTTTTTTTGGAAACATAAATAAGACTGTAATAGAAAATAAAATATAAACGTAAGTATCAACTGTATTTCATCAACTATTTCCTTCTTTCACAAGTAATTAGATCTTCCTACATATAAAGAAATGTATCTTCCTGACTTTTCTCTTTTGCATTAAAGAAACATGTACCTGCTCTTTTTTTCTCTCTCAGTTTTCCTGATTATACAAATGATTAATTGTTACTTTATGGCTGTGGAGTCAAGTAGTCCAGAATCCATACCCAGAACCCTGACATGGCCCTCTTTCAGAAATCTAATTTAATAAAAGAGAAACATGCAAATTGACCATACCTCTGCTACACCCACAAGCCATGCCTACAAGCCATGCCCAACAGCCAATCAGGATCAGATATGCAAATTAACCCACCTAAGATGGCTGTGGCCACAGAGCTGGAGGAAGCAGGAGGCTTGGGTTGCCTTGGCGATGGAGGAAGCCAAGCTTCCCGCCTGCCCTGCCAGCCCTGAGCTCCACTCAGGGCTACAAATTTCAATTATAGAAGATAAATAAATCCCAGACATCTGCTTCCAGCCCGTGGCTATGGCCAGCCTGAAAATGGCCCTCAGCCCCTCACCCAGGCTTTCCAGGCACCCCAGGGGGACCCCCCACCCTGATCCAGGACAACCTTCAGGGCAAACCAGCCATCCCCAACCTGTGCACTAGGCCTCTATCCTATATAATAAAAGGGTGTCCCTAACAGCAGAATCATTGGGAATGACTGGTCACTATGACACACACTGACCAATAGGGGACAGATACTCAATGCAGGAGCTGCCCCTGGTGGTCAGTGCCCCCCCACAGGGGAAGGTCTGCTCAGCCACAAGCCAGGCTGATGGCTACCAGCATAGCAGTGATGGTGGGAGCCTCTCCCATCTCCTCAGCAGAGCTAAGGATGTCCGAGTGCAGCTTAGGCCTGCTCCCCATTGGCAAGTGGACATCCCTCAAGGGCTCCGGGGCTTACAGAGGGATGTCTGACTGCCAGCTTAGGTCCTATCCCCTGGGTAGTGGGCCTAAGCTGGCAGGTGGACATCCCCTGAAGGTTTCCAGACTGCAAAAGGGCACAGGCTGGGCTGAGGTACCCCTCCCTGTCAAGTGCACAAATTTTTGTGCACCAGGCCTCTAGTATATTCATAAAGAAAGTGGCTAAGCATAATCATTGTTACTGGGCTTGCAGTCTGCATCCCTATACAAGAAACTCTTGGAAACTGGGCAGAACAAGAAGCTTAAGCTTCTGATCAAATGCAACCCCAGCATTGCACTTTCTAGCTTCATAAGAGAGTGACCAAAGAGATCTCTCTGATGTTGAGGGGAATGTGCAACACTATTCTTTTGTTGATTTTTAAACTTAATCATCAACTGATTGTACCTATTACAAATGTTTTTCATAAAGAGATAACACTGCAAGTTAGAGTATATAACAGCCCAATATAAATTTAAAATAACTCCCTTTGTGAATTGATCTTTAGAATAGGATTTAGTGACTCACTCTCATGATTATGCCCTTGTCTCTCTAATCAGAACCCTTCCATAATATCAACTCCCAGAATTCTCCTCTCATGGCATCATCTCCTATCTTTTCAGTTTACTCCACTGCAATAATTTAGACACCAGCAATTCACTGATCCTGTCAATTTCTCATTTCCCTTATATTCCTCATGTTCTTACTTCCCTCCTTTAACTAGTTTAAAATTTACAGTGCACCACATAATTGCTTCTTTGTCTTTATCTCTCTAATTCAATCCTGTTTCAACTATTTTGGCCAACATGGCTGGCCAAAATGAATGGGCTCACTTTGAAGTGAAACGTATGTGGGCCCTTATCACTGCTTCATGCCATCTTCTCTAACAGATTCCCTTTTTCACTCTCTTAACTAATTATGTCATAGCCTCTCTTTGGTTTTCAAACCTCCAAAATTTCCTTTCTATTCTCATTGTCAGTGATGATCTTGGTTCCCATTTTACTGAGGAAGAAGTCTATCAGAAGCACACTTCATAAATCTCCTCCTGCTACAGTCACACACCTGCCAGCATCTGGTCCCATGTGCTCTGCTTTTCCTTCTGTTACTATGGATAAACTGTCCATGTGTTTCAGTCTATGCCTTCCATGTATGCACAAGGTGACATTCCCATCATCGATTCAAGGACATTTCTTCAGAAATTAATTCTCTTCTCTCTCTTCAATAGCATCAATTTTTGTTTTGTACAAGATACATTACTGACATTTTTTTTTCAACACTCATTCTCCTTTCTCCACCTACCGCTCCATTTATCTGATCCCCACTAGAGCAAAATTCCTTACAAGATGAGTAGTGTATAAATAAAGCCTTCAATTCCTCTACTGCAACTCCTTCCTCTACCTAGGCTTTTACCTCATCAAACCCCTCATTGGCAAAGTGAGCAGTTACCTCCGTGATACTGAATTTAGCAGCCCGTTCTTATCTAACTTAACCCATCAATATTTGATATAGCTGGTTATGCTCTCCTCTTTGAACCACTGGCTCCAGTTGAGTTCCAGGACCCCACACTCTGCTGGTGAAAATCAGCAGCTCCAGCTCTGACTCCTCCTCATGGCTCTGATGTCAGGATGTTGAAGGATCCCAAGTCGCAGCCTTAGATCTGTTCTCTAACTACACTGGCCCCACAGCTGATTTCATCTGAGGCCATGACTTTAACTAGCACCTGCTAATAACTATATTTATACTTTTAGCTCTGACTTCTATTCTGAACCAAAAGCACATGCATCCCATGGCCTTCTGGAAAGCTCCACCCAGGTGTCTAGGAAACATTTCATATCTAACATGTACAGAGTTGAACACCTTATAATCATCTCAAACCTTCTTCTACACCTTTCCCCATTTCAGTTAAGATCAACTTCCTACCTGGTGTCCAGACTCAAGACTTTGAAGTTATCCTTTATCCTCTGCACCCACCCTTCTCGTACTCCAGATCTAGTGTGTCAGCAAATCCAATTCACTTACTTTTACAATAAATCATAATATAACCGCTCTTCACCATTTCCACCTTCCTTTTCCCTGGATCACCCAGCTTCAGTCATACTTGCCTCCTTATTCCTTGAGTACTCCAAGGAACCTGTGCCTCGGGGCCTTTGCCCTGTCTGTTCTCATACCTAGAATGCTGTTCCCTATGGTGGTCTCACAGCTAGCTTTATCATCACCTTCTGGTCTTCATGCAGATGTCATTTGTGAGTGAGGCCATCTCTGATCATCTTCTCTAAATGTGTAGATCTCACTTCTTCCATCATAATTGATCTTTTCTCTATTTTAATTTTATCCATAGATATCCTCTCCTAATATAATATGCTACTTATTTATTTTGTTTAGCCATTAATCAATGGGAAATGTTCTCCAAAACAAACTTTCTGCCAAAATGCAAATGTTCTATATCAGTGCTGTCCAATGTAGCAGTTGTCAGTTATGCATGAGCACTTGAAATATGCAGTTTAATTCATTTAAATTTAAATTACCACATGTGGCTAGTGGGTGCCCTTTTAGACAGCATAGCTTGGATACATAAGCTGCATGAGAACAAGGAGTTTCGACTTTCTCAGATTTAACCCCCCAAAATCTACAACATCATCAGCCACCGAGTAGGTGCCCAATTATACTGGTATCTGTTGGATGAATTAAGCACTCTCCTTTCTGCTTCCAGTTTCCTGGTTAAACATGGTCCCAGGCCATGGTATTTGGTTTCTGCATAGAGCACAGGTTACATGTTAACTCCCATTCATCCTGCAGCCCTTTGTGTAAAGCAAACTGCACAACTACAGAAGGTCACCCTGAGTGAGAGGCTTAGGTTTGCAGACAATTACCAGTTGTTTAGAGCCTGCAGCTTTCTCTCCTTCAGCACCACTATCACTTTCAATATAAAGAGAAGGGCAAGGACACAGAGGGAGAGGGGAGAGCCCTCAATATGAAGATGTGTGCTTATCTGTCTACTAACACTGCCTTCATGACAAAAGGGCTTCCCCCTACCCGGAACCCCTCCTCCTACTTTAATCTTTTTGCCTACTTGAAACCTTTTGTAGACTCTCAATGACTCAGCTTTAGAAGGAAGGCCAAATATGAGAAATACCTAGCATTAAAAAAAATCAGACATAAACTTAAGCTCCTTAAACTCAATAGTAATTATCCTTAGAATATAAATCTCCTCTCTCTCTACCAAGAAAGGAGTTTCATCAGTCTTACACAAAGAAGACTTGATAGCATTGCATGTCTGGGACACATCAAGTACACCTTGCCGAGCCCCTGCATTTGTTTCTGTGCAATGAATTTCCTTTTCCCGCTCTGCATCGCCCCTTTACTCATCTTATAATAAAGCACCAGGAGAGGATAAGTTCATGAGGGCCCAGGTTTACCTTTTTCTGTCTTCACAGGGCATGGCTAAATTCTTCATGATGGAGAGTTGTATGCTCTCCTTACACAAAATGACCATTCAGGAGAGAAGGAAAAAGTGGGAAGAGCAGGAAGGGAGAAAGATGGGGCTATTTTAAAGGAATAAACTTAACAACACTGGATCCAAATGGTGATGCAAGTCCTACATGTGCCATGTCTTTGTCTCTCCTTTCCAAGATCAATTTCTGACAGAAACATACACATAAAAATGTGTTTTTATCAGCTCTGAAGCCAGACCTCTCAGGAATTATGAGCTGTGGCTTTTTCATAAGTCAGGCCATTTCTTATATATATTTAAATGTTTTGGTTTTTTCATCTGTAAAATGGAGATCATAGCAACATTACTTATCTTGGAGTGTTGTTATAAATATTTCAAAAGTAAATGTAATGTGCTTACTATAGATTATATGCATTTATTAAATGCTTGCTGCTCTTGCTATGCTATTGGTTGGTCCAAATAGTTCATTTTAAGATGAGGACAGGATACATCAATTTTTTTAAAAAAGGTGTTTAGTGTATATATACCTGTTTAGAGGATTAGAACAAAAGTTGCCTTCTTCCTAGTGTAATTTCCAATACACCACTCACTATGTCCTCTTACTCCTTACCATTCTTTCATTGATTTTAATATGGAAGTAAAAGAAGTAGTCACATCTAGAATTGGAGGGGGCAACTGTGGCTTTGCTTGCGAGTAACAAGTGACATAACATTTGCTTCTCCAATGCTGGAGCCCTCAAGCAGATCAGCTGGGGGTGCTCTCCTCCCACCAGTGGGGATTCATTCACACACACCCCTGTCAGGCTGTTAAGAAACCAGTGTGTGAAAGGTGGCTCCATGGCTGCCGCCAGAGAGACAGCTGTGGCCAGCGTAAGGCTTTTGAGTTTCCAAACTTCTGAACCTTTGGGCGATCTATTCTATTGTGAACAAGAGTTGATTGCAATTGACTTTCTTCTCACCCAACACCCGCACACCGCCTCTGGGGATGGTCATGCAATGAGCAACAGCAGCAGGCACACTGGCAAGGTGAAGCCCGCGGAACTCTCACACCACCTTGAGCTATTATGATGGCCTGGCACTCACTGGTTACTTAGTCTGGTACTCAAAGTCTTACTCTTCAAGTGCCTGCTGTGGTGTCTTTTCCGAATTGCTGATCTCATTTTGCATCCTAATGCCAAATAGCCCCCTGAGACTACTGAGTAAAACAACAGGCAAAGTTTCAATAACCATCACAACCCTTAGTAAATGTGGCTCTTAATGCAGACAACCTTCCTGGAACCATCCCAAGTAGTCTGACACCCCTCTGTTTTCTTTAGGCACCGCATGCGCCTGTCAGTTACTGAAATTAGCTACATTTAATAAACGATTCCCTCTGCAGGCTACTTGGACAATAAAGTAATTTTTAGGACTCTGATGTGTACCTAATTTAGATAATTACACTAAAACAGGAAGGAAATATTGTGCATAAGGGCAGTGCTGTGGGAAGAAATCCCTGACTAGAAATAACAACATCTGAGAAAACTGTTTATAGTAGATCCAGAAAACTGCAAATAAATGAACAGAGCTGGCAACTCTTTTTGACTCTGAGATAAGCGATGCTAAATGAGCTGACTGGATTTTATATAGTGCACAGACATGCTGTCCTACAGCGGGTACATCACGGGAAGGCTGGGTTCTTTGGAAAACACGATAATGCTGGGAAAAACAAAAGGCTGCAGGAAAAGAGAAAGACCAAATATGAGATGGATGACTCCATAAAGAAGCCACAGGCATGAGTCTACAGGAGCTGAGCAGGGTTGTGGAGGACAAGACATCGTGGGCATCATTCATTCATAGGGTAGCCAGGAGTGGGAGCTGACTCACTGGCACATAACACACACACAAATATGTGCTATGAAACCCAGATGAGACAGACTTGTCAAAATATTCTACTCTGTTCAAGTTAAGGGTTGGCCAAATAAATTAACTCCTCACTACACTATCTTGGCCTTGCTATCTGGTCTCTCTGGGCTTACCTTCCTTTTGTCATCACTAGCCCCGACTACCCTTTTGGCTTTCTAATTTCTGTCTTATTCAAGATTTTATATCACAGTAGTATCAAAGATAGTTTCCATAAATTGTTCCAAAAGAAACATTATTTCATACTTTATACGGTAGCAAATTTCCTTACTTTACAGTGTTAAAAATCTGCTTTTGAAAAGGTAATCAATAACAATAGATATATTCCCAGTCGCCAACAGAAAAGTTCCCTGTTTTATTCCTTGTTTTTACCTTAAGCAACATGAACAGTCTATTTTTTCTGTCTGTGAAAATGTTTTCGATGTTTATGAAAATACTCAAATGAAAAATTCTGCTATTTGTCCCAAATATCATTAGCTGTACCACTACATTATTAGCCTGTATATGAGCTTGGCTAGCTAGACTGCCTCCTAGGTAAGCAGAAGTCTGGGAGATTCCTTCCATTGACATAGTGAACTCCCAAAAAATCTATGGATGCATGCATTTTCCTAACAGTGCTCATTATTATAGTTTTCATCTGTAAATTAGTGTGAAGCATTTAAAAGCTAGACAGCTACATGCTATTATCAAGGTAGATCGAGAGAAGCTTACCTCCAGTAAGAGCAACATGCTGTGCACACACTACATTTGTTATAACCCGGAGCTCTTGCCGCGCACATGAAACACTTCAGCCTATCAAACACTGGTGAACTCTGTTGAGTGCTTATTACTGAATGTCACTCTTTAGGTTGAAAAATGGACTGTCCTATTTAATCTTCACAAACCTACGAAATAGCCCCATTTGTGTTTGAGAAAATTCAGTCTCACTGAATTTTAAGGTAAAATAAGTTGCTCAAGGTCACACACACACACACACACACACACACACACACACACACAGAGGCAGAGCCAACTGTTCAACCTAGAAAGTAACATTCCATAGCCTGCTTTTTTGCACTACTACCTAAACACAGCTTTTGGGCAGAATGAATATTGTTTTCCCCCCACCCCACTCCCCACATAGCAACAAATACAGTACAGCAGGGACTTATGGAAACATCTTAAATATATACCCAGGCACCAAACTTTTCAAATAAAAGGAAAAAAACAGATGGACCATATATAACTTAAATACATTTTAAATTAGGTAACTTGATTTTTAAAAAGAGAATAATCATTCAATAACTGGAAGTCAAAAAATACTTTTTGAGACTGGACAATGAGTGAGGTGATGTTTTAGCTCCTGGATATATAATCATTTACATAACATAGTTTTAGCAAAGAGAAACTGGGAAAGGAGATGGAAGGTGATTAGGGTGGGGTGGGGCTGGGCACAGCCATTGCAGGCTGGAGCACAGTGAGCAAAGGGAAGAACCAAGGAGGATAATGGTGAGGTGGAGAGGGGAGAGAGGTCATGTGTTGCATGTGTTGTAAGAGGGGCAAAGTGCACTGTAGTTGAAAGAAGAGAATATTAAGCATAGGGGTGATCTGCCAGAGATAGTAAATTATTTGGTAAAATAATTTCTGAAATAGATTCTTTTTCCAGTTTAAAGAAGAATCTACCAAATCAGAGAAAAAAGAAAAGCCAACCTTACTTATAGATTACACTATCATATGACTAAACATGTCATTCTATTTTTAAAAAAATATATTTTATTGATTTTTTACAGAGAGGAAGGGTGAGGGATAGAGAGTTAGAAACACCGATGAGAGAGAAACATCGATCAGCTGCTTCCTGCACACCCCCTACTGGGGATGTGCCCGCAACCAAGGTGCATGCCCTTGACCGGAATCAAACCCGGGACCCTTCAGTCCGCAGGCCAACTCTCTATCCACTGAGCCAAACCGGCCAGGGCTAAACATGTCATTCTTGAAAAAAACATGAACATTAGAAAAATATGCAGTAATCAAAGCAGAGTTTTACAACATGCATTTTCATAATCTTAAGCATTTGTTTCATTTCCTTAATTAAAATAAATTCCAGGATCTCCCTTTAAAAGCAACAACAAAAACACACAAATTCATAGATACAGAGAACAGATTGGCCACTGCTAGAGGCAGGGATGAGGGGTAGGCAAAAATGGGTAAAGGTGACAGAAATATACAAATTTGCAATTATAAAGTAAGTCCTAGGATGTAATGTATACCATGGTGACTATAGCTAATTATACATTTGAAAGTTGCTAAGAGAGTAGATCTTAAAAGTTCTCAATTCAAGAAAAGAACATCTGTAACTATGTGTGGTGACAAATGTCAACAAGACTTGTTGTGGTAATCATTTCACAATATGTACAAATATTAAAGTGTCAGGTTGTACACCTAAAATTAATATAATGCTATGTGTCAACTATATCTCAATAAAATATTTTAGAGGCTTTGAAATATCTTTAAATATGTTAAACACTTCAAAACAACTAAATATTTTAGCATTTATTTCTACATAAGATAGCAAAAGTGTTTTGACATATGAATTCTAAACCCAGCTTGTGTGTATGAAAATAATAGCAATCCTAAATTTAAAGGGTTATTGACATAATATCTAGAGTGTCACACATTGGAAAATCTTTTTTCAAATTCATTACCCCACTCCATTCTCATAATAATCTTATATTTAGCCAAAACAGATATAATTTATATCATTTCTCTTTGAGGAACAAAACTATTAAGACACAGAAAAGTGAGTTTGTAGCCAATTAGAGCCAAACTGCAGACCAACTAACTCCAAATCCTGTGTCTCTTCTCTCTGTAACTAGTCCAGTGGTTCTCAAAGCTTGGTCCCTAGACCAGGAATAACAGCAGCACATGGGAACTTGGAAATACAAATTATAGGCCCAACTCTAGACCTAAGGAATCAGAAATTCTAGGAGTGGGGCCCAGTAAGGCCCTCAGGTGATAACTGATGACTGCTGGTTTGAAAACCACTGTGCTAGACCGTAGTGACTCTCCAGCCCATGAGAATAGAATGAAGAAAACTTCATGTAAATGGAAAGTACACATTCATTCCCTATATTTTCCTGATAACTTCATCAGTCACACATGTTAAAACAGGATTCTTAGTCACACAACTATGGTCAATATGCTTACTAATGCACTGACCTATCTAATCTAACAAAAGAGTAATATGCAAATTAACCATCATTCCGAGACAGATAAGCTATGCCTACCAGCCAAGCTGTGTCCACCAGCCAAGCCATGCCTACCAGCCAATTAGAGCAGCTATATGCATATTAACCCAGCCAAGATGGTGGCCAGTAGCCACAGAGCTAGAGCAAACAGGAGGCTTTCGTTGCACCAGCGATGGGGGAAACCGCCTGTCTAGGCCAGCTGGGCCTCTGCTCAAGGCAACAAAGTTTCACTTATAGAAGACATAGAGCTGAAGCAAACAGGAGGCTTCGGTTCACCAGCGATGGAGATAACTGCCTGCCTAGGCTGGCAGTGGCCTTCCACTCAAGGCAACAATGTTTCAATTATAGAAGATAAATAAACCCCAGAAACCTGATTCCAGCCAGCCTCCCTGGGATGTTGAGTCAATGGGAGCTGTGGCCAGCCTTCAAACAGCCATCAGCCCCTCACCCAGGCTGGCCAGGCACTCCAGCAGGTGGACATCCCCTGAGGGGTCCCAGACTGCGAGAGGGCACAGGCCGGGCTGAGGGACCTCCCCGAGTACACAAATTTTTGTGCACCGGGCCGCTAGTCCTATCTAATAAAAGCAAATTAGACCTCACTCTGTGACAAAGATGGCTGTGCCCATAGCCACAAGAAAGTGGCGCCCAGTCCACTTCAGCCCAGCAACTAAAGTAGCCAGGCCTGTTAGCCAGGCAGGTGGTGGGGGAAGCTGGGGGTGCCGAGGGGCAGAGCCAGCAATCGCAGGGACCTGGGAAGGGGCGGAGCCTGCCATCACAGGGGTTTGGGGGTCTTCTGCCTAGGCCTGCAGCCTTGGGCAGAGACCTCAGGACTAGGAAGGGGCAGAGGCATCAATGGCAGGGACCTGGGAAGGGGAAGATTGGGCAATCACAGGGGGTTGGGGTCTTCTGCCCTGGCCTGCAGCCTCAGGCAGAGACTGCAGGCCTGGGCAGGGGCAGAGGCAGCAATCACAGGGACCTGGTAAGGGGCGGACTGGTGATCTCAGGGGTTTGGGGGTCTTCTGCCCAGGTCTGCATCCTAGGCCAGAGGCTGCAGGCTTGGGTAGGGATGGAGCTGGGATTGGAGGGGCAGGGGTGGAGCTGGTGATCAGAGTGAACTACAGAGGAAACACCTTTGCTTGACGCTTACTGGCTAAGCTCCTTGTATGCCAATGGTAATATTCTTAGTAACTTGGGTAATATGAATCCAAAAAGGCAATCTAGGGTTTTTCCACCACACTCCTGGAGGAAAAAAAAATGAAGGTCCATTGCTGGAGGGCTAAGAAATGTCATATCCTGCCCTAGCTGGTTTGGCTCAGTGCATAATGCCTCAGCTTGCTGATTGCAGGGTCTGGGTTCAATTCTGACCAAGGGCATGTACCTAGGTTGCAGGCTCCTCCCTGGCCGGGGCCTAGGTCAGGGCATATGCAGGAGGCAACCAAAGTGTTCCTTTCACTTTGATGTTTCTCTCTGTCTTTCCCTTCTGTTCCACATTCTCTAAAAATCAATGGAAACATATCCTCAGGTGACGATAAAAAAAAAAAAAAGAGACAGAAATGTCATATCCTGTGAAAGACCACATCTTGAAAACGCCTAAAGAAAGTTGTCATTTTTCCATGGTGAAGGGACTGGACTCCGTGTTGATGAAAACACCTTGGTGGCTGTGGTGACTGGCAGTGGCTGCAGCAGCTGGGTGATGGCACTGGTGGCTTCCTCTGATTAGCCTGGTCGCCTCCCACGAAGAGAGGCCAGACAGAAGCTTAGGCCTGCTCCTCAAGGGGAGCAGGGAGTGGGTGTAAGCTGTCAGTAGGACATCCCCTGAGGGCTTCCAATATGTGAGAGAAGGCAGGCTAGGCTGAGGACCCCCCCCCCCCGAGTGCATGAATTTCATGCACCGGGGCCCTAGACCTATATAATAAAAGGCTAATATGCAAATTGTCCCCAGAGGCATGAGTTTGACCAACTAGGAGTTATATGTGCACTGACCAGCAGGGGGAGATGTGAGATATGGCAGGCATCGTGATGTGGCACTGGCAGCAGGCTACAGTGGAGGCGCTGCCAGCCCTGATGGGCCCAAATGAGAGCAGGACCACTGTGGAATGGTGGAGCAGGTGAGCGGGCAGTGCCAGGCCAAGGCAGGTGCAAGCAGGGGCCCCAATTGCCCATTGGTTGCCCCATAGATTGGCCTTGATCACCGGCCATCCCTTAGGGACTCTACCTGTGCATGAATTTTGTGCACCGGGCCTCTAATGATTTAATAACTTACCTGCCTGACTCTCCTTGTATTGGTTTGATTTGTAAAATTGGAAACCAATTATCTTAGTTAGTGAGACCATTACAATAAAGAGTCAGAAACTATGGTCATGGAGATTTCAGCCAAGAAAGTACAATTTTTGTCTGAGCTAACAGTAAATGCACATTAAGGGAATCCACTATCTCTCCCTGATAATGCTTTGCTTATTTGTTTGTTTAAATTGTTATTTTAATTTTTACTTTCTTGGGATTCCATTAAGTCATTGCAAGCCTGGAGAGCAAATAGATAATGGAGATCTAAGCTACAATTTTAGTTATGGTTTTTGACTGGTATTTTTAAAATAACATTTCAAAAAGTAAATTACTGTATTTCTTTAAATGTAAGATATCATCAAATACAGCACAAAATAACTGTGACCATTTTTAATATACCACTATAAAAATAAAAAGAACACTCCTAATCCAACAATGAAATGTCATCAAATGTAAGAGGCATCCCCATTCAGACTTGTTAGAATAGGAAAAAGTGCATTCTAGCATCAATGAAATTCAGGACACATTGTGCTCTCCTGTTGCAGCTGGCATCTTCCCTCAGGGCAAACACTGCTTATGTATTTTCTTTTCAAAAGCGATGTTGATCTGGCCCCAGTTAGTGTACAGTTATAGTAATTTTGCTCTTCAAAGTTAAGTAGTAGTCATCGTAGCCTACAGATTGTTTCATGACATCAGTAACTGAACACGGCAGATGGAAAATATTCTTCTATAATTTGGTATCTGAGTTGTCATGTGGTGTAAGGAAACGGGCAATTGAGTGAGAAAATGAAGGCCGGGCACTAGTAAAATGTGGAGCACTCACTGGACACATCTTTTGGCTGTCATTTCAAAATCAAATCATTCCCAAATCTAAGCTTTGTTATTTTTTTATACACTCACGTTTTCCCCTTAATTAGCTATGCTGCTTCTTTATGTCGGCCATTAGATGTATACAAGGTAACCATGCTGCATAAATATGTTTATGTTTATAAATATAAATGACCTGCAAATCCACTTCCTCCTGACTTTGCAGGGGGCCTCCTCCTTGCTTCTAAGTAGAACAAAGCTGGTATGTGAAAATTTTGAGACAAAGACCAAGTTGCCAATTGGTTCTTCTGTAGAATGTTCCAGGACAAATAGTAAGTATGATCTGCAAACTGGGAAGCTCTCACAGATATTTGGAAAGCTCTGCTGATACTTTTGACTTGGAAAATTTCATTCAGATCAGTAATTTATTGTTGAGAAAATTTTCCTTTTATTTTCCGCATTTTAGAATATACTTCTACAGTAATTAAAAGCTCACCTGGCCAGCATGGCTCAGAGGTTGAATGTCAACTTATGAACCAGGTGGTCACTATTAGATTCCCAGTCGAGGCATGTGCTCCAGTTGTAGACTTGGTCCCCAGAATCATTGATCAGCATGCAGGAGACAGCCAATCAATGATTCTCTCTCATCATTGATGTTTCTATCTCTGTCTCTCTCTCCCTTCCTCTCAAAAATCAATAAAAATATATTTAAAAAAATAACAATAACACCGCCAGGATGAAATCAATGTTTCTTTAAGGTCAAGAAAATAATCTTCCAGAGGCTGAGTGGCATTCCTGTTGTCATGCCAAGAGCCCGTGCCAGAATGGTCACTGTCTACTGGGTTACCAGACTGTGCTTTCAACTCAGGGCATAATGTCCTCCATGGTTACTGATAGCAGCCAATCAAATCGGCTTTGAGTAGAAAATCATCTTTTCAATTTAAATTTAGTGCCCAAAGTATTCTTGAAGACACTTTAAAATAATTTTTAAATCTATCTGTCACATGACTTCTAGCCCATTTCCCCTCTTAATGTTTGGATTAGACTGGAAGAATATTAATTAGTACAATCAAAATGCTCTCTGACCATTTAAATGGGAAAGAAGGGGTGTGATATGCAGAGTATAAAATGGTCAAGAGCAGAGGAAAGATTTGAGGGGTGGGTGATTGTGTTTGTGAGAGATAAGGAATACGGGCTATAGTTTGAGGAGCAGTTAAGGAAGATAGAGGCATTCCTTCCTTTAGCTACCTCCCGCATATCTTCAAGGGCTATGTCCTGAAAAGAAGCAGAAGCCAACCTGACTTAAACCGCAGCAGGAGTAACACCCAGGCAAGAGAAAACCTATGAAGTGATGTTCACTTCAACATCATTTACAATAGTGAAAACCTGGAAACAATGATCCATTAATAGGGGGAGAGATAAAATACCTAATAGTATCCATCCATAGTGGCCTAATATATAGAAAGTAGAAGCATATTTCAAATATTTCTGAGTGTATGTCAAAATAAAGATATTAAAGCAAAACAAGCAAGTTCCATAAATTATATGTACAGAATAATAATTTAATACTTACCTTGTGCTATATTTGGTAAATTTGAAACTACACTCTCAAAAATAAATATAATATTGTATTGTGTGTGTGTGTGTGTGTGTGTGTACTGGAAAAAACACAAATTATGACATTGTCTAGGAGGGGAAGGACTTAGGGACAGTGATTTTTATTTCCTTTATAAACAAAAGACTTGGAATAAATATAATGAAAGTACCTAGCTGTTGCCAATTCTAAATGGTAGAGATCCTGAAGTCTGTTAGTACAGACATCCATCATTAGCAGCTGAAACAGACCAGCAAAGCTTCATTTGTTTAACAAGGTTTATTTCTTGGCACCTATTTGTTGACTGGTTTAGCACTTAAACTTCTTAGGGATTTATTTTCAGAGGATCGGCTCACCTAGGAATTTGTGTTACTAGGAATACTACTAACTCGCAGCTAAGTAGGAATTCATTTGTACATGTATCTGCCCCACAGCGGTGCTCTCTCCCCATCAGACATTCACAGGGATAAAGGGAATAAAGAATTACTAAAGAAGATAAACAATTCTATCATGGAGAAGAAGCTAATGGAAGACTCTAAGATGTGTTATTTGATATTTCCCCCAACTATTAGCTATTCTTTACTTGTCAAAATCTCACTTGTGTATTTGCTGCGGGAAATGGTTTCTACCTCAAGAACTGTAAACTACTTCATGTTTATTAAAGAAACATGTTTTGTAATCAGATGTTGCTATCATCTTACAATGACTTTTGCTTATTTCAAAGACATAAAAATATGTATTCACATGATAAAAACAATTTGCACATATAAATTCACTACCTGCAGCCAATGGAAGTGCAGACTATGTAAATGTGTTGAAAAGGAAGAAAAATATATTTTTGTAAGATAAATTTAAACTAAAGAACCTTTATTATATTTTTTAATGATAACAACACATTCATTTTTTAATAATTCAATTTTATGCAATTTTATTGTTTGAACATGGCATTCAGTTGTCATGCCAACCTTCTAAAACTGTAACTGGAAGGTAATCAGATGGAAATGAGAGTATTTTAAAAGAGAAACTGATAACGTCAAGGTAAATTTTGAGCTGGGGCTTATGGCAGGATACAAAGAGACTTATTCCTTTCAGGTTGGGCCTTCATTCTGGTGATAAATGGCAAGAACACCATAGATTTCAAACATTTAATTCAGATAATTTATTTTAAACTTTATCAGAAACAAACCTGAATATTTTTGTTGTAGTTTCAAAGAGAACCGTTAATATGTATAGAAATTAGAAAAGAGAGAAAAAAATAGTACTAGCCAAGGACCAACTTTAATGTGAAACCACCTCCATATCTGGGCTGAAACTTATGTCATAGTCTCAACCAATTCTTTAAAACAATATTAGGTAGCTAATTAGATGTTTTAAAACAAAGACATTAGTTGTTTTGACTTTATTTATCCTTTCCTTTGTGAATATCAAACACACTTATTTTAAAATATTTAATGTGCTAAGACAATAACATATTAGCATCTCTCACATGATCACAAAACCACTCTTTAAAGTCCTTGAACATCCTACTTGGGACAAAGGAGAGGTTTTATATCAGAATGGAAAAGCATTAGGAGAGGAATTTGCTTCTACGATTTCCATCTACTTTTAGATTAAGCCCATTTCTAGTCTCATTTCGGGAAGATGACTTCTGGCATAGGACAGTGAAGACCCAATATTAACGGTCTGTGCAGAACGTTCAGACCAAAGCAATATAAATGCATCTGCCAGGTGTTAGAAATTGAGCAAAGAGACCCAGGGGTGAGCTGTTTGGGGAGTAAGAATACAGCTGTCCAGTAATGCTAACCTCTGCCCAGTTAATGTGGCAGCTTCTCTAGAAAACACAGCTGGCAAACTCAGGCCTGCAGGAGATGACATATACAAACAGTTGCCCAGATGTTATGCTCTGTTGTTTTTTTTTCTTTAAGTATTAAAGGGCTAGTCAGTGTCTATCACAGATTGTGCTATTTCTTAGCACCAAAATGGCCTCTGCAGTGTGCATCCAAGTTCTCTATTCTCACACATTTTAGGAAATGTTTTCTCTTTAGTGAAAAAAATCCAGGAGGAGTCTTACGCAATTTCACCTAACTACAAATTCAGGGTAAGCACTTTGCTTTTTCCTCAATTATTTCAGATGATAATATGAACTAGGTTTCTCATCTATTAAATACGTGAACTGCTTTTAGATACCCTTGACTACAGTCTCCTTGGGTTCTAAGATGTCCCCTCCTCATTGTTTATTTTTCCTTATTCATTGCAGGTACTCAAGAAAGGGCCAGTTATTAAATCACTTAAAATGTATGTCTGTTCTTCTTAGTAAAATATCGCCTAGTAAGGATGCATATAGCCTGCTGATTAGGAAACCCATAGAAGGGAAGGATTAGGTGAGGGTTGGGAAGTTGGAGAGATTATAGGCAATCTTATCCTGGCATAGAAAGCAATAACCAATGTGCTCCAAAATGGATAAAGACACACAACATAAGGAAGATCTTGATACACTGTACTGAAGGTAACAAGAAATAAAAGAAAACGTGTTCCTTATGTCTATAACCAAAAGGAATCACGCTGCTATTACTTGGCATTCTACCTTCCAAGATGACTTTTGATATTTGAACTTGACTTGGCAGCAGCAGTAACAACAACAACAACAACAACAACACCAACACCTCAGTGAACAAACAAACATGCAAACAAAAAGGTTAATTCCTTCTAATTAATTCTGAGAAGTGGACTTGCTACCACTGGCTTCCTTGGCAGGGAGAACTCCCCACATACATATATTCCTCTGATCTTTCTTGCTCCTGAGGGAGATTCTTGGATTTAATAACAGGAATGCCTTTTCTGGATTTCCACCATTGTTCCATGTGTTTTCTGTTGTTGGGTTTACTTCAATTTGGGGTACAAGCTCTTATTTTTCCTTTATTTAGACTAAACTATTCACCCATCTTGACTCAAAGGAGGTTTAACCCTAGTGGAAAGACTAACGTTTCAGTGGAATTCCAGGAAGGAAATTAAAGGGTGATAAAGGCATTTGATTTTACTAAATACCTTTCTATTAAAGTGTACAAAAATTGTGAATTATGTTTTGTCTGTGTTTGTGGAGTTGCTTCTTTTAATATATTTTCAATAGACAGTAAGACACTAAGAACCCTGTAACGAATAGATGTTAAAAATAGCTACTACCTAACAATGTTACTGGAATAATTAGAGTGCAGAAAACGCTCTCACATGAGATGCCAGCTGAAAACAAAGGTTGGCACGATGCTGGTTCTTTGGTTCCTGTCCAATTAATAAAACATGCTCTGTCCAAATCCATCCCTCTCACTTGACACTATTTGGATTGTTATGTGTTTGTTTTCATTTCCCCCAACCCACTAAAAAAAAAAAACAACCCACAATGATGGATCTTATGGTAATTTTTCTTTTTCCTTCTATTCTTAATAGCTATCCAGCGTGCTAGCAAACATTTGTATGCAGGGACCATGCATATGTCTTGCTTTCTCACTCAGAGAACAAGGAAATAATTCTTCAAGAAAGACTCTTTCTAGCCAAATTACATTGTCACATCAATCAAACACAATAAAACACAAAATCCATTGGTTCATTTGGTAGCTAGTTGCTAACGAACACAGCCAAAAAATTAATCTCTGCAAGATCCTGAGCACTGCCCACAGGCATGAACAGAGCTTGTGAGCTCTGGGAACCACACTTTCAATTCAAAACCAACGTGCATAGCATTATTGCGAAACACCTTTTATTTATTATTATTTTTTAACTTCCATGTACAATGGAATAAAAACAGTTACTTCTATTCTCATTGTAAAAAGTCCAGTAGCTTTTCTAGACTCATGACCTTTTAGGTCATTCAACATATTTTAAACAGAAGCTCTAGCACTTCTGTCTTTAAATGGTAACACGGGACTCCTGAAACACATAAGGGTTCTGAATTGTCCCCTCAAGTCCCCCAAAGGAATCAAATTAACTTTGTTTTTCTTAAAGGCCAATTTCCACAAAGAGTTGAATCTGACAGCGCAGTAAACACCATCTGAAACATTTTCAACGGTCTCAGGTCTCACCTAGCTTTATTAGACATGCAAAGGGTGCTATTTTAAAGACCTAAAAGATGTTATTACATCACAGCATTTCATGAGGCTCTAAAGGATCTACTTACATTTTGCTGTCACTTTGTATCCCCCCAGAGGAGGGGTGTGGCCTTCTAGTGCATCAAATCCAGCGGAAACTAGGACCATGTCTGGATCAAACTCCTTGGCCACAGGCATCACTACAGTCCTGCGCAGTAAAAAGGCAACCAGTTACACATGGGAACGGCGGATACCTTTAAAAATTGTGCAGTGAAAAGGACTTGGCACGACCTCAAGAACTTCCCGAGAATAAAGAAAGCAGGAAAGGAAAATGCTTATCATTTCCCTAATACTGAATCGGTTATTTTTAGCATCCCAATTTGTCTTTTTTTTTCCCCCTCTTTCATCTTCATTTCTCCAAATAAAAAATGCTTTGCAGGTACATTCTCAGGCCCATCATCTCACATGCACATCTGTGGCTGTTTTATCCCACTGCCTGCTTGTAAAACACCGCTTCTTCCAGGTGAGTGACTAATGCTTCAGGAAAGCTGAAGTGTCAGTGAAAACCCGGCTTGCTCCAGTTAATGAGAACTTGGTGTAAATTTGAACTATAAATTTCTTTTGGGGAAAATGTTGCTTTTCCAACTAAAAGAAAACATTTTAAAATATTTGTCATGGTAGGGGGTAACTCTTGCAAAGAAAAAACACAAAACTCCTTTAATAGAATCCAGACTATAATGCTAAGTAGTCCAAGGTCAGAGACACCAGGCATGTGGCAGTCTCAGCCATGACAGCAGCCCTGCTGGCCCCGCTTCTTCTCCAGCCTTCACACTCACCTCTTCAGCCTCCTCAGGCTCCCTAATCCCTTTCTCCTCAGTGCTGGGTTTGAGACAGAATGCCTAATGAACGCAACTAGGCTTTATAAAACAAACGTTTTCTGAATGCCGGCTTCAAGACCGATAGACCATCCATAGAATTCAAATTTTCAAAACAATTTAATGAGATGGAAAAACTGCAGAGCACGGGAAATTTAAAAAGGAGTAATGTCTCTATTGTGTTTGGGAGAAACGACTAAACCAAATATTAAAATAAGTATTCTTGAGTAGTGACATAATTGAGTTATTTAAAATTTTTTTATATTTGCAAATTTCTAAGAATAATATCAGATTGATAGTTGAAATGTTTTGCATATAAACAGAAGGTGAAATTACAAAATAAAAACTACTTATTTGAAACTTACCTAGGTGAAGACATAAATGAATAAAATGTTTTTCATAACTCCACTACTATTACAGAAATATAAAAGCTCAAGCCTTCAAACTCATAGATATGCATGAAAATGACTTCTGTGGAACTCCTTCCAACAACTGGAAAGCACTTATATCTGAATTGGCCCATCAGTAAAACTAAGTCAAAATATAATTCTGCTTCCTATGCACAATTTCATTCTTCCATAAAATTAAAAATCTCTAATATAACTACATTACCAGAAGCAGTTTCACCAATTCTTTTCCTTCCTGAAATACCAACTCTTGCATTACAATGTTCATGAAAATGTCATATATTACCAATTCCCTACTTTTCATGTGAGTGAAATAGCCGTGTGATGCATGTTGGGATATCAGATACTGGAATAAGTTGTCTCAAACAATCAAGAATGTTTTTATCTAGGCACTATATCTATTTAATTCAAAATCCCATGTGTTCCTTTAGATAACATACAATACTCTTAGGAAAATATGAGTAGATGAATGAACAAGATTTCCCATCCAATCACATGCATCATAGCAACGCATTTTCCATCTTCCTTCCCTCGGTTTAGAAGTTTTCTCCCCGCCTCTTCTTATCTCCCCAATCAATCTACACTTGGAAGAGTGATTGAATGGTAAACATCCTCAAGTTAGAGCTCAATTATTACCTTCTCCACAAAGGATCCTCTCTGCATTATGGTTATTAAATACACATATGTATACATTATTGAAGGACAAAACCAGGAGATAATGGGAGACAAGGATTGCCAATGGAATTTTAGAATATTGAAAACACAGTGCTGATCTACAGAAGGAAAAACTAAAACATGAATGTGTCTACACATTTGGGGAAAACAAAGTAATTTTTCTTAAATAGAACAAATCCTCAAAAGCATTAATTTACAATTTTTATTTATTAATTTTGTAAATATGCTTTTATTGATTTCCGAGAGGGAGAGACATGAAGAGAGAGAGAGAAACATCAGTGATGAGAATCATTGATCAGCTGCTTTCTGCATGCCCCCTCCTGGGGATCAGTCCGCAAATCGGGCATGTACCCTGACTGGGAGTTGAACCATGACCTCCTGGTTCACAGGTTGACACTCAACCACTGAGTCACACCAGCTGGGCCATTTACTATTTTTATCTGAACAGTTGGGTTTTCTGGTTAAAGATAGCAAACAAAGTATGTGTTTGCCCTCCATCTTTCCTAATATCTCATTCAAGGAAAGAATACAAATATGCATATGAACTCATGGTTTTAAATACAGGGGTGGACAAAAGAAGGTATACAGTTATAAGACAATAATTAATAAGTAATAATACAAGAATTAACTGTGTTTTGCCTACTCACAACTGAAAACCTACTTTTGCCCATGCCTGTATGTAACATGTAAACAGACACAGAAACAACCCATGTGTGTATGCGTGCTTTCTTACATATTTCCTAAAAGTGATGACAGTCCAGTAGTAAAGAGCACAGTTGGTGCCCAGATCTTGTTTTCTAGTATCAATTGCCAAGGAAAGGGTCCAGGGATCCTTGGAGAGGTGGTTGACGCCAGGACTGCACCAGGCACTTCTGGGACATCTTGTGATGACAGAAAACAATGAGATGCTAGAAAGGGATGGGTCAGGTCAGAAGGGAATATGGACCAATGGGAAACAGCATCCAAGGGCAAAAGTTGGAACAACTGGAGGAGCAAAATAACTAAGGACAGTATTGGGTTATAATCCAAACAGTCAAATTAGTATCCATGAGTCCACACAGAGACTTAACAATAACAGAATAAACAAAGAAGAAAACAGTTCTGTCTTACAAAAACTTTCAATAACTCAAAGAATAAAGAAAATAGTAAATCACCATTTGAACAAGACAGATATAACTGATGCAGGAAAAGGCCACAGAGGGATGCTGAAATCAGTGGATACAAGTTTGAGAAGAAACATGAGATTTACATAATATTTACCGTAAATATTATAAAGAAGAAAAACACACAAAATAAAACATTACAATGAAGAAACCTAGAGATACCAGCTTAATACAGTGATTCAGGTTAAGATCTATAGTGATAATTCAGGTCCACATCAATATTCTTTGATGTGATACATTGAGAAAGGCAGATCCATTCTATATTGTTCTCACTAAAAATATAGAAACTCAAATCTAATAATGAGAAAACATTATACATACCTAAATGAAGGGACGTTTGACAAAATAACTGACCAGTGTACTTTGAAAGTCATGGCTAGGAACAACTAGGGCATTGCTACAGATTGGAGGGAACTAAGCAGACATGACATCTGGGTGTAATGTGAGGCTCTGGATTGAAATCTGGAACAGAAAAATGATGGCAAAACTGCAGTCCCATATAAAATCTGTAGTGACGTTAATGGCATTATACAAATATTAATTTATTAACTTGGATAATTGTACTACAGTCGTAAATTTTTGACATTAGGAGAAACTGGGCATAGGGTATAAAAGAATTATGTTCTGTTCTTACAACTTTTCTGTAAGTCCAATAATCATTCAAAATAAAATGTTATCAGGTGTCAAGTACAAGAAAGAATAAATGTATAACAATAAAAGAGGATGAGAGAGTTGTCAATAGTGATATTTCTTCAAAATACGTTTTTATTGGAGAGAGAGAGAGAGAGAGAGAGAGAGAGAGAGAGAGAGAGAGAGAGAGAGAGAGAGAGAGAGAGAGAGAGAGAGAGAGAGAGAGAGAAATGAAGAGGAAGAGAGAGAGAAACATTGATGTGAAAGAGAAACATCAACTGGCTGCCTTCCGCGGGCCTTCTACTGGGGATCAAGCCCACAACTTGGGTATGTGCCATGACCTGGAATTGAGCTTAGGACCTTTTGGTGCATGGGATAATGCTCAACTAACTGAGCCACACCAGCCAGGGCCAAACAGAGATTTTAAAACACACACAAACAAATTTCCAGAAGAGGGATATAGACTGGGTGCGTGCTTAAAAAATGAAACAAAAGAAGAAAGCTACCTGAACATGTCTCATAGTACCAGAGAAGAAATAAGAGACACTCCACCCACTGAAACCCTCCCTGGAACAAAGCAAGTGCAGTGAAGGAAATGAGAGGCAAGAAGTTAAAGAAGTTGACTACAAGCAGTTAAAGAAATGCTAGCTGGCTAAGGGAACCAGGACTACATCCCAGCACCTTCATCGCCTTTCCTCTCTGCCAGCAACCAGTGTTTATTCTAGGCAAATTAATCAGAAGCTCTCACTTAGGAAACGGATGTGTCTGGAGAAAGCCAAGGCTTCTAGTGTGGATACCGTTGCCCCCAATACAGTCTTCCTTATTTTATCACTTAAGGAGATTCAGAGACTGTGAGCCATCTTCAGGAATGCTCACTCCAACGTGAAGGGTTTGGCCATCCGCACGCTCTATCCCACACCAGCTGACATGAGCTCCCAACTGACCCATTTACACAATCACAGGGAAAAATGACACCAGTAACTACTTTCATAAATATTCATGTTAAAGCAGAAATTTTCCAGCATATAAGGAGAGCCAGTAGTATGAAGAAAAAGGAAAGATTAAAATAAACAGAAATATAAACAACTTTAGAAAAACATAGATAATTCAGGCAACAGAAATAATAATCTCAAAGAGATGCAAGGAAAGATTTTATTTTTAAAACACAGACATGCTGTTATGGAAAAGAACAAAGAATAAGGGAAGCACTTTGAGATAAAAACTACAACTGCATAAACTAATAGAAGGTCTGAAAAAATAAAATTGAACTAATCCCTCATAAAATGAAACAAGTGAATAAACTATATAAGTGGGGAAATATGAGACATAGAGGATCAATGCAGAAGTCCTATGTTTTAATAGGGTCCTTGAGAATGCTGAGAAAAGAAAAAATGTTTCAACTAATGATAGTAAATAATTTTTTGAAACTGAAAAATAACTCGTCTACAGTTCTGATTAGTCCAGCCAATGCAAAGCTCTATATATAAAAACATATACATACTTAGACATATTCTAATAATACTTAAGTCCCCAAGAGATCCTTACAAAAGAAAAAAGTCACCCTCAAAGAGATGAAGAATGAGATTGACATCCAAGTCCAATCAGCAACACTGACTATCATCGCATTGTGAGGGAAAATTATTTTTAAACTTTAATTCTACTGCCAGCCATTGCGTACTAGCAATCAAGTATGTTACTTACATAAAAAATACTTTAAGATATTTAATTCCAAATCACCCTCCCTGAATAATTTCCTTGAGAATGTACTTCTGCCACCAAGGAAGTAAATCAAAAAGACAGGCAGGCATACGACCAAAGTCGTGGACAGACCATGGGAGCACGATAAAGAGGGCCCACTGATGATTTGTATACTTATTTACTTGCTAGTAAACAGATGATGGAAGCAATGATAATGGCATATATGCCTTGTCATCATCACTTGCCCTCTGGAAATTCTGTCATGCTGTCATCCCTTCGCCTCTTCCCTACATGTCATCTCCCAGTTGAGACTCATACTAGAGGGTACAATGAAATTATAAAAATAGAGACAAAAATACCATCAATAAAAGGAGACAGATCATGTAACCAGACACTAAACACTGCAAGGAGAAAAGGTTCCCATCTGGATTTCCTTCCAAGAAACGTGATTCTGACTTGGAACCTCCCTAGTTAGAATCAGATCTCTGGATTCCTTTCGTCTGGTCAATGGACAAAGAATTGGTTGCACTGAGTCATGTGTTGTGCTTCAGCAGAACCACGCAAGCAATCTCCCATGACTCCCTTTGGTGTGTGCTGAGTGTAGGATGTTACTCACTCATGGGGTATGCTCAGTGCAGAGGAGGACTGCTCTGGCTTTAAGGAAAACAGGAGGCATTTTAAAGCACATCAAAGCATTATACCCCCTGGGGTTACTCAACAATATCCTAGTTTTCATTCAGAACTCATTCATGAGCTTTTGTTATGTGAGAGGCATTGGGATTATGCCAGCATTCAAAGATATGAATAAGTTGTAGCTCTGCCCTCAAAGAGTTCATAACTGAAAAGGATGTGCCCATGGAAAGCATTCATCTTTAAAAAAACATATTGTTGAATGGATGTCCCCATTTCCCCCCATTAACCCCTTCCACCTGTCTCCCCCACTAGGCCTTCTCCACACTACTGTCTGTGTCCATGGGTTATGCAAATCTATATCTATATATGTAGATCTCTTCCCCCCTTCTTTCTATATATGTGTGTGTATATATATATATATATATATATATATATATATATATATATACACACACACACAAATATATATTTATATATGTGTGTGTATGTATATACACACACACACACTGAGTGGCCAGATTATTATGACCACCTGACATTTGTAGGAAAATTAGCATACACTGCATCGTATGGGATATGGAAGCCGAAGGCCTGTTCGAACACCTTTGCTGTCTGCAGTTACCAAGATAAAACATCTCCAGCTTACACAGGAACACAAGGATTGGACAGTCAAGCACTGGAAAAAAGTCACGTGGTCTGATGAATCACGTTTCCAGTTGCATCACGCAGATGGCAGAGTGAGAATTTGGTGGAAACAGCACAAAAACATGCACCCCACATGCATGAGTACAACCCTTCAAGCTGGTGGGGCGAGTGTTATGGTTTGGGGCATGTTTTCCTGGCATGATTGGGGCCCTTTAATTCATGTGGAACAACATTTGAATAGCACAACATGCCTAAGTATGGTTGCTGATCTGGTTCATCCTATCATATTGATGGCATATCCCAATGGAGATGGCTTTTTCCAACAAGACAATGCGCCATGCCACGGTGCTTGTATTGTGCAGGAGTTTGTTGCAAGAACATGAGGGAGACTTTACCTTGCTTAGGTGGCCCCCACAATCACCAGATCTCAATCCAATTGAGCATTTGTGGGACGAAGTTAAAAGCCATCAGGCAGCTGGTTCCACAACCATCAAATCTCACAGAACTGGACAGTACTATTCATCAGGCATGGTGTCAGATTCCTCGCATCACCTTTCAACATCTCGTGGAGTCAGTGCCAAGAAGAATCGCCACAGTATTAAAGATAAAAGGTGGCCCAACAAAGTACTGATGGGGTGGTCATAATAATCTGGCCACTCAGTGTACATCCTAATATATAAAAAGCCAGGGCCATCACAACCGAAACCACCAGATGGATGACCAAACAGGCTGCGTGGGGTGACCAGGCGGGCAGCAGTGGCAGTTGGGGGCAACCAGGCCAGCAGGTGGGGCAGTGAGGGGAGACCAGGCTGGCAGAGGGAGGTAGGTGGGGGTGAC
>PVJC01018678.1:0-31071 GCA_004026665.1 Murina feae | reverse complement strand
GAACCTGGGACCCTTGAGTCCACAGGCCAACGCTCTATCCACTGAGCTAAACCAGTCAGGGCAAGAATTATTATTCACACTCAAATGGGATCTTAGTAATAAAAAAAGGAGGGACCTTGGCCGGTGTGGTTTAGTGATTGGAGAGGCAGCCTGAGCACGAAGGGGTCTCAGGTTCGATTCCCAGTCCACGGCACATACCTGGTTGCAGGTTCAGTTTCTGGCTCCAGTCAGGGTACGTGTGGGAGACAACCAACCCGTGTGCCTCTGTCACATCAATGTTTCTTTCTCTCTCACTCCGTTTCCTTTCCTCCCTCCCTAAAAAAATCAATGGAAAAAATATCCATGGGTGAGGGTTAACAAACAAAAAGGATGGTGGTGGGAAGGGACAGAATTGTGGCACTATTAACAAATTGCATGCAAATAAGACATCATAGCACTCACTCGTTATGGGCCAGGCACGGTTCAGAGTGTTTTACATATATTATTTGATTTAACCCTCAAAAAAGTCTATGATTCTCCACTTTAGCGATGTGGAAACTGCACGAGCTGTCATCGTTTGCTCCAGGGCACGCAGCTGGCACACCTTGGAGCCAGGGCCAGGAGTCCGTCGCTGCCGGGAACTGCTCTCAGCCACTGCACTGCGGCTCTCAGGCTTGTCCGCTATGCAGAGTGCAGAGGTTACGGTAATTAATCCTGTATCAACATGTCTTTCATCTTTATTGTGCAAAGCACTTTTCCGTGCTTTCTTTCACGTGTGTCCCTTTCTTGGTGCAGAACGTATATAAATGCATAGCTGAACATATTGCCCTTATTAGAGAACTTTAGCCACGGTGGAGAAGACCTGGTTTATGCCTTCATGAAGCTTCTCTCTTCAAGATGGTTTCTTGAGCTTTATGGTTTCCTTCATCAAACACATTGAAAATCATGATCATACATCAAAAGATGGTTTAGTCCTGGCTGGGTGACTCAGTTGATGGGAGCATTGCCCCATACACCAAAAGTTTGCGGGTGTAATTCCCTTTCAGGGCACATGCCTAGGTTGCGGGTTCGATCCCTTGTTGGGACACACGTAGGAGGCAACTATTGGTGTTTCTCTCTCACATCGATGTTTTTCTCTCTTTCTCCCTCCCCCTTCTTCTCTTTCTAAAATCAATAAACATTTCCTTGGGTGAGGATTAAAAAAAAAAAAAAAGATGGTTTGTAACTTGATAAGCAGGTAATTAACATTTAACATTCAGCCATGCTTGTAATGAAATTATTTCCATTGTCTCCATTAATTATTAGAGAATTTCTGAAAAATTATTGGGAGGAAAAAGGCAAGATTATCAGCCACAATATTAACCCTTTTAGATTTCATGGTATGTTTGCCTGTGGGAGAAGGAAAAATATGTGAATAAGATTCATAACCACAGGGAGTATGTAAGCCAAACATGTCAAACTCAAAGGCCAGATAAACAAAGCATGCGGCCCTTGGCCCTGAATTTGACATGCTTGCTGTAAGCACTATTTTGAATTGCTTCCTTAATGGTAGCCAGGTGGCCCTCAGGGAAGGGGCAGGTTAAAGTCCCTGCTAGGAAGGTAGAGAATGTGGGGACGTGGGAAGGGAAAGAAAAGGCAGGGTCAGGGGTCAGCTGCTAGGTCCTCGACACCCCTTCCCCTCTGCTTTGGCCTTTACCTTAGAGGACAGGGTTGGTGAACTGGGAACGGACTGTAGGTGTGGTGTGAGGGAGGCTGCAAGGAGAGTCCTGGTCTTGTGCAACATGGCCCTTCACTCTTTTAAAGTGACAATTCAGTGATTTTTTCCTGTATTCACAAGGTTATGCAGCCACCCCCACTTCCTAATTCTGTGATACCTAACTCCATACCTGCAGCTTCTCGCAGCTTAGCACAGCTGTGGCAGAGTGGGGCAGATAATAAATGCAAAGGACCAGACGGATGTTTCTGTGTATGTATGTATTTATTTGTTTATTTTTGTTGTTGTTCATCCTCACCCAAGGATATTTTTCCTGTTGATTTTTAGAGAGAGTGAAAGGGAGAAACATCGATGTGAGAGAGATATCAAGTGGTTGCCTCCTGCACTTGGCCAGGGAGGAAAGCTGCAACTTCTTGACTGGGAATCGAATCCACGTCCCTTAGTCCAAGGGTGGATGCTTTAACCACCGAACAACCGGCCAGGGCTGTTTCTGTGTATTTAATTAGGTGCTTCCATTGTTCAGAATACCCCTCATTCTGTGTGTATACAAAAAGCTGGCTCTTCAGGTAAAGACAAAATGTAGGTTGCCTTAGTTATGTGTGATGTATGTCAGACCTAAGATTCCATAAACACCAATCTCAGTGGAAGTAGCTGGCACACATATTTGAGTATTCATATAAATTACACAGTAATGTGATCTGAGAACTTCTTTAGCTAACGTTCCCTTGATTCATAATCAGAAATCCTGATTCAACAGCAAGCCCTCCTGTCTTATCAATAGGTTGACTAGATGAGCAAAAGTTTAATGCACACATTAGAGGCAGAAAAACAGGATCTCATTTCTAGAAAATGGGATGATATCTTGTAAATCACTTAATCGCTCCTCTGAGAACACAGCAAGAATCAGAAGTTCCATTAACCTTAGTACTACGAGAAGAGTAAAAAAGGAACCCAAGTGTTCCATTAGGGAGTGAACAAAAGAGAGAGAAAAACAGAAGAGAGGTGAGACCAATAGAAGAAGAAAAAAGCATTGGGGGAAGGGGCAGAGGTGATGAGAAAAGACCTGTCAGAGCAGCAGCTGCTGCCGCCGGCCTGATGCTCCGCTCTGAGGGAGTAGCCTGGATCATATGCTTTTAGGTGATGTTTTCCTTCTCATGTAAAACAAAGGCAGTTTATTTTAAGAAGCTACTATCAATGTAAAGGAGATCCATAATGTTGTAATGATTTAAAAACACCCGTATTGTTTAGCATCCGAATGCACAAAAAAACCAATTGTATTAATGAGCCACATAAGCATTCAAAGGCATGTTGAAGGAACGAGGCTCGGAAAAGTCAGCGACACTGTATTTTGCAGTACGAGTCGAGTCTGTGGCTTCTTTAGGAGCAGCTTCGTTAGGAGGCAGACCCCACCCGCATCTAAACTATAAAAGCTTCACATGAAGTTAAGACTGAGGAGTTGAGTGCTCCCAGGAGACAGTGCCAGCGCCCAGAGAACAGGGTCAATAACAGGCGCTTTCCAATTACCCTCTACTGAAGAAGCGCTGCCTTGACGAAGGCCAATAGTCATTCCCCAATAGGCAAAAAAATAAGAGATTCTAAAGACACATATCATGTTCTCTCATAAAAATCGTTTATTGGCACGCCAGAAAGATCATTTTTTTTTCTAGTACAGCAGCTTCTATTCTTGCAATTCTGTGTAAACTACATGTTACAAGTCACTAGAAGTCTAATGAGCAGGATGAATTTCATAAAGAACAAGGGTAACTATGAGTCTACAGCGGCCCAGCCATCGAGTCTCATTGGAGGGTAAATCAAATATCAAACTAGTGTTGCCCTGCAACAGAGGTTTTCTGTAGCCAAGAGAAACCAGGACGGACAGAAACAGGCTAGCACCCATTCAATAAATTAGGTACACGTGACTAGAAAAACTGTAACTGAGAGAACTAATCTAAATCAGGTAAGCACAAAACTAAACCAGGAGCTATTTATATATATTACTTTTTTGCCAAAACTTTAATTTGTTAGCTCTCCCATCCTACCGCTTCCCTTTTATTTGTTATTCTTGTTGTGAGTATGTTGTTGTTTTATTCATGGCGAATTTCTTGGCCACTAATCAGAACATCTTTCCAGGTCCTACATTTTCTAAAATGTCATGTTAAACTAAAGAATCTGAAGGGGACGTTACATGTCAGTCTCCCTCTCTGTAGAAGTAGCAAGCATTATTATTTTGCCATCATTCATAGCAATTGCATACCATTTCGTTTTCTTTCAAACATTATTTGAATGACTCTAGGAAGTCAGGTTGTACATGGCAGCAGAGAGGATTTTTTTTTTTTTTTTCATCTGTCACAGGCACAGAGAGTATATGGAGGTGAGTGTGTTTATCCTGAGATGCGATAAGATGGCCTGAAACCTAAGATTCTCTCTACTGAGGATGGGCCCACCTCCACCTCCTTCTGGCCACTATCCCCCACACCCCATACATTTTTAAGGCTTAGTATCATTGCAGCATTAACAAATAAGAATGCTGACATCATTTCTACCAAAGAAGGGTTCTGGGATGAATGGCAGCAGGTACCCTAATTAAAACAGTACGGATGAAAAGGCATTGAGTTGGTATGTTTCTGGTGCTATGGCCCAAATACGTGGATTTTTAGCATCATGGCAGGGGGTTTAAAAGATCTTGCCAATGAGCCTCTCTCTCCCTTGTTTACTTCCTTTCTAGTTGCAACAATTTGCTATCATTTTATTTTTGGGTTGTTCTCCTAGGAGGTCAGAGACCACACCTGTGTACTCACTCACCAGCCTCCTGTGTCTAGAATAGTGCCTGGTCCATCATAGGCTCTCAATCAAAAACGTGTGTTAAAGAAATGAACCAAATTGTTAAGTGCCCTGGTCTGCTTATGTCTGGAGACTTTCCAGTTTCATTCAATGACCAGATTTCTGGCCTGTCCTAATGGCCCAGCTATCCTAACAGGCCTACCCACGGTGTAGCTGAGTAGCTGACGCTTTTGTGCTTTAATGGATAGGCAAACTTTTCAAGGCTACCTTCACTCTGTCCACCCCCCAAAGATCAACTATGCAGAGCGAACACTGCATGAGGGGTAGCAGGGCAAGGACATTCTAGGAAGCAAACTGCAGGCTCCAAATTCAGCTCGTTCTTCCCTACCTCTCCCTACCACCTCTGACAGAAAGCTTAAGAAAACAAGTTATCAGGGGAATTTCCTCTTGGCAGGGCCAGTTCCGTATGTCACTGATAACACGATCAGCAGGGAAACACAATGTAACTCACCTACATAAAAATGAAGTTAACTAAAAGCAAAATCTGAGAGAGGAAACGAAGCGACACGTGGGCTGTCTGGGTCCTCCGCTGGTTGCAGTTGCTAAACATGGGAGCGCACGCAGGCATTACAGCACTAGAGAGGTTGGAAGGGAAGGGGCGGAGCTGTGGGGTGTAAAGAGCATAGAGGACCAGCTTTGCTCTCCTCCTTCCCCCTCTCCTTCCAGCTCTCTGGCATCCCACCATGGCTCCGGCTGAGCTCCTTACAGTTGCTTCTCAGGTGGAGGGAAGAGCAGGCGGCTGGCACCTCCACAGCCCGTCCTCAGGCTATGGATGCTCTGCTGGAGTAGAAGTCAGGGACTGGGAGCCCGGTGTGAAGTGTGACCTGGGGGAAGAGACTGTGAGTCTTGCAGGCACAGCAGGACCACCTTCCCCCACCCCTCCCCCTGTACCCTCCTCTCCAGGGTGCAGTGGGTGTGTTCCTAATTCAAAAGGGATCTGGTCACTCTTCTTTAACCCCTACCCTAGAACACGTTGAAGAGGATTGTAGTAGAACTCTGCCTGTGCTAGGAACCTGGTCATCATGGTGGTCATCATAGTGGGCTCCCAGAGCCTGGAGACACTCGATCCTATGGTTCTCATGTTAAGATTCTGGAGAGATTGTGTTTGTTATGACTAAAGACTCAGGCATTGACCTGCAGGCAGCAAAGCCTGTGGGCCACATTGTAGTGATCATGGCCAAGTCCATGGTTAGAGAACAGATAAGCAGACAACCCTTCCTTTATTACTTGCCCACTAGTTATTCCAACGAGGATAAACCTTTCCTTTGGGGATTGCATAGATGATTGTCAGGTGTGAAGAAATATGGGCACTTAACGCTATTTCACTGATTTCTGTCCAACCTCATGCCACAATGGACACGGCTAGAATCGCTTTGCACAGTACTGCCATCGTTCCCGTTCTTGTCCTCATCTCCCCCAGGCCAAGAGTCTTGATCTAAAGATACTCAGAGCAGCTAAAACTGTGGAAAGCTTTGAATGAGGTTTTCGAAGGCTCACTTCTAGGGTATTTTATGGTTTCATTTTTTCCAATGTAGAGGCTGAACTTGTCAGATTAGATTTATAGCCTCCCAGAAAAACTCAACTAGTTGCAGGAAGAGAGGAGGGCAGAGGTCACTGGGCTGGCATCACTTCTACTGTGCATCCTGAAGACAGCAATGGATTTTTTAAATAGCTCCCAAGACTTGTGGTTCTGAGTAGAGCAAAAATTACCTGCAGTGTTTTGGTTCTCAAGCCCTATCTTAAGGTAGCCATTTGCAGAGATTCACGCTGACAGTGAGAGTTCCAGCTCAAGAGGGAAATGGAAGTCCAAGTCCCAGCTGTGGCTGGCCCGGCCCACCCTTTCCTGACCATTTCTCCCACTGACTCCAACCTCCCGTGGCTTTTTCTTGCCTGGGCGAGGCCCCTCAGGCCTAAGAAGCTGTGCTCTGGCTGTTCCCTCTGCCTGGAAAGCCCCACACAGCTCCCTCCCTCACCCCCTTCAGGGCTCAGCTCACCTACCCACACTGCATCAAGGCCTACCCACACGGACCCCCCTGTTAAAGACCGCAACAGCTTCCAACCCCAGCACTCTTGATGCCCTTCCCCACCTCGGTCTTTGCTCTTTCTCACTTACTGCCTTCGCACACACTCTATCATGAACATGGCAATTGTGCTCACTTGTTGTCTGTCTCCTACAACTAGAATGTGAGCTCTATGAGGGCAAGATTTTTAGTCTGTTTTGTTTTCACCAATGAACAATACTTATAATAGTGCCTCACATAGTAAAGGCGCTCAACAGATACTTGTTGAATGAACGAATGAGAAGGATCTGTTGTTCTTCTATTCACAATAAATCGGAAATAACTACTTTTGGGCAGGGACTGTTTTCCATCCCCATAAATCAAGTAAGAGTGCAGAGAAGATGCTCAAAATTTCTGATAACAGTGCTAATAGTTCATTCTCACACCCTCTCTTCTCAGGCTCTCGTTTTCGTGACAGCTGGCCCAGGAGTTTCATTTCTACTAAAGATGGAGCCAGGGCTCAGAGGGACAATCATTAGCAAACCACGAATAGAATTCCATTTTCCCTCTTGCTGTTAACTAGACTGTGCCCACATAGAATGAGGGGCTTAGGTTGGTCTGGGAGCATGCCAGTTGTCCATGTTGACCCCTTTCCCTCCTCCTTTCTGGCCTGTCTGGGTGTGGACCTGATGCGGTCAGCTTCCCTCTCTCGGGGGTGGACTTGCCTGCCCCCGGGCAGCCCAGAAGCAGAGCGAGCAGAAGCCGCTCTGCATCACGCGCGGTGCTGACCTGCACGTTCCTGTTCAGGCTCACGGCCGGGAAGAAGAGGCCCTCCATGTTCTCGAAGGCGATGGGTCCTTGCTGTTCGTCGTTGATAAAAAATGTCAAGGTTTTCCTGTTTAGGTCGAGGAGGACCCCAATGGTGGCCCCTTTTGCGATCCCTCCCTCAGTTCTGTGAAAACAAACAAACAAAAAAAGCAATTGGGTTTCCCTGGCCTGTCATCATGCCGGGAGCTCCCCATTTGTATGGTTAAGTGTTCCTTGACTTGCTTACAAGTAGCGACCCTCCCTCCCAGAAGCCTTTTAACACAGACCCCTCCTTCTTCATTGCTCCTCTTTACACGAAATGTTAATATCTCAGATACACTGTGTGTCTATATGTGTGTGGATGCATATCTGTGCTTTATATATTAAAAGGGTAGGGATTTTTGCTTACTCCCCCAAACCAATTTATATGCCCTTGGGGGAAGTGTGGCCTGTGCTGAGAATGGATGGGCTCAACAGCGCGGCTCTGCTGTTGCTGAGAGTGACCTCATCCACTCAGGGTCACCACTGAGACACGGCTCAGCAAACAAGGCATCGAAGACCCAGATAGAGAGTAGCTGCTGGGCGGGCTGAGTTCTGCCCACTGCTGTGCCCTACGCGTTGCACAGAGGGTGTGGATTCAACATCATTTAATTAAGAGGGACTTAATTTAAAAGTCAAAATAGAGAAGACTTTAAGCTGAACTTAAACATATGCTTGAAAAATTGGCTTTGGGGCCTTAGGCTACCCATTAAAATAGAAAAACTCATTCCAGAAAGATGGTAATTTTGGGCATGCTGAGTCTGCATGGAGAAGTTGGAGGCTCTCTACAAAGTGACAACATGGAAGAAGGGGGCTTGCCCTGGTAGGAGACGGAGTGCTTTTAAAGAATCTGAACTCAAATGTCATTTCACAGTGAATTGTGCCTTATGCTTCAATGGATGGTTTCGCAAACACCATTCAGCACGGAGGAGCAGCTTTGCCCCTTGCCCTCGTGGAGGTCTAGCAGTATTTAATTTCTCGGCAGAGCACAGAAATGTAAGAGTGCTGGCCTTTCCCTCTGGCATGCAGAATAAGACTACACATGACTATTAAAAGACAGGTTATAAATTGTGTCTTGTATTCACACGTTCAACAGTGACAGCACAAGTGACATGAATTTGCATGCAATCAGGCGTGTTCAGCTTTAAGAATGTGTTTCTCTGCATAATGTGTTTCTCTGTGCTAATCCAGTGGTCATTATTCACCCCTTCCCTTCAAAACAAAGAAGCTAAAAGGGAAAGGTGAGCATGGTACATGGGTGGTGGATTCAGAGATCCAGTTACAGAGGGTTCCCCCAAAATGTAGATCACTGAGGACAACTACCTAGCTGCAGCTAAGAGGGTTGGGCAGCAGGCTGGAACGGTGTACGTGCTCACGTAGACAGGTAGTGACTAATACACACCAGCATGGGTGTAAGAAAACATCGAAGAGAACAGGCAGTGGAGGCCCTGGGGGACCCTGGCTAGAGCAGGGGCCGAGATGATCATGCAGAAAAGGCAGAAACAGCGGAGGCCACCATCCTACCGTGGCCTCACTCACTTTCCTTTTGATCAGACTGATTTTTTTTTTTTCAGGGACACCAATGAGAATGTCTCCTGGGGAAATCATTGCGAATAAAAAGGACCAGGGTCCCTGAAAGATACTTATCTAGGAAATTCACAGAAAATGCATTTGAGGAAGAAGACACGGACCAAATGAAAAGGAAGTCTAGGAAAACGGTTCCAGTGTGGGTTATAACTGTGAGAGCGTGGGCTTATACTTTGGTGGTAGAGGAAAACCCAAGGAATTACTATGTTCTCCTTTCCCACCAAACTGGGTGCTCTGCATCTGTACAAGTATAAGAAACGTCTTCAAGGAAAAGCTATCCAAATCGGCATCCACAAGATTTAGTTTATTAACTGGCTTCTCTTCTGAGCAGTGGTATTGATTGGCACTAATCATAAGAAGAGAAACAGCAGCTTCTGTTTTCAGATGCCTCGGTGTAGGCATTTTTGCACATTCCATTTAACTTTGGGAACATGCCTGCATAGAAAAATAATAATATCCTAACCTGGTGGATTTAAAAATTGAGGTTTAAGAAAACGAAATAACTTGTCCAAATGGCTTCTCTGTGAAGTGGGACTAGATTTTAGAATCCTGAAACGGGGTCCTGTCATGAGTGCGCATGGGGATTCTCAGTTTCCCGCCACGGCTGGAATATTACAACGAAGGGCCTAGGGAAGAGCTTGTGTCTCTGCCGTTATGCGAGCAAACAAACACACACAATACCCACCAGAATGTTCTCAGTTAAGACTAGTAGAACTCCCGCGCTACTGGGTGAAGACCGCCTGCCCGACCTCGACCTCCTTAAGGTTGTCTATTTAATGGGTCTTTGAACTTGGGCTCTCGTTCTTGACCAGAAGCCAACGTGAAGAAGGCTTGGTTTGGGGGCTGCAGGGTACCTGTTGGTGTGCGAGTTGTTGTGCATGAACCAGCTCCGGTTATTGTCCACATACATTGCCCAAGCTTTGTCGTCCTTTCCTAACATCACATCCTTCATCACGTCGATGCGAGCCACGCCGAAGGCAGGGTCGGGGTGGTTGTCGTAGCGGTCCACAGTTATCTCCCAGTAGTGGACACCCTTGGAGAAGCCGGTCTTCCCCAGGACCACCCGGTCATCGTAGCTGCTGCAGGTCACAGTCAGGTTGTCGTTGGAGAAGATGATGTCCGAGTGCGCTGAGCCAGGGTCAAAAGCAAACCAGGCCACTGGGAACGAAAGAAAGGAGTGGGATGAGTAAGACGGACCCACTGAGCCCAACGCCACACCAGACTCCTGGGCGGCCGAGGGGTGCTGTGTCCCATTTTCATGCTGCCATGCAGGAGGGAGGCATCCGGGGCCAGAAGGGGCTGTGAGTGAGCAGACAGGGGCCACATCCTGGGAGCTGGTATGCTCCATGCCCGGAAGCAGATGGAAGGACACCCGACCAATGCAGCAGGGGTTACCTGGCTCAGACTGCACTCCCAGCCAGGTGATCCTGGAGTGGAGTGGCATCGATTTTGGAAGGTGCGAGTCCCTTCACCCGGTGACTGGCAGACAGTACACCAGAGACATAAAGGGAGAGGGATGCGCTAAGATGCCTGTGTGGCCCTGAGGCAGGGAGGCTAGGATCTAGAGTCCTAGATGGAGGAGGGATAAAACACACTGTGAAACCAGGAAACATTCCTTCGCAGAGCTGCTCAAATCTAGTCATTTTGAAAATGTCCTCAGTGCGAGTGAAAGCTCAGAAAAGCTGCGAAGCTCTCAGCGCCACGAACGGGTTTTCCTGAGTGCTTGTGACATGGACACAAGACAGGCTGCGTCCTTCATAACTTAAACACACAGTTTGTAGGGGGGATTTGGGACACGAGGTGCAGAAAGAACGATGTCTTTGTCCACATTGCTGCGCCCCGAGTTCTAAATGCCGCCTGCTGAGCACACACCCTAGAGAAGTCACTGCTGACTTATGGAACCTGTGAGCCACCTCACAGGCACTGTGCTCTTTGCCATTTGCAACAGAATAAGTTTATTTCATACCTGCCAACAGCTTTTTAATGTCAACTGTTGTCATTCCAAGTGAAAGGCATGGGAGAGAGAAATAGGAAGCAAAATTGACATTGATAAGAAAACATAGCTCTTTTGATAGGCTAATACCAAAAAAGGGCTCAATTTTAAACTCTAGGAACACCACAACAGTTGGTCTGACTATTTTTACCCACACTTAGCGCTCATAAAGAGTGCTTCGCATGGATGTATATGTAAGAAAACTGGTTAGGAAAAATAATCTTTGAGATATAAAATTAAAATACAGGTATCTTTTTCATATTTCTAAATATTTGAGAAGCTATTATAATGGTATTTTAATGACAATTTTATTGACAAAAAAGAAGCTATTGCCATTTATTTTGTGAAGGAAATGGAGCACACCGATCACATAGGTAAAAGATAACAATTACAATAGGTATACTTGCCTAATTGAGAGTAAGGTGCAGATTGTGGCTCAAAATTGCATCCTATAAAGAGATACTACACATCAAAGCTATGAAACAACAACCATGTTGATAATAATTATTTGTTGACACTTAAAAAGCACCTGCCAAATAAAGTCACATGAGGCTTGATTCATGAAAAACCAAAGCCCTTTTATGTTAGTTTATTTGCTGAGTCAAGATTGCTTTTCTGCTTTTTTGAAGTAAGAAGTGCCTCTTTTTTTCCATTTAATAAATATTCCTCTAATTGACTCTAAATTGTACAGCTTAAATTTTCTCCTTCTTCAAATTCAATCTCTTCTACTAGTTTCCACATTAAGAAGGATAACCATTTAGATAATGAGAAAAATTCATCCCATTGAAATGGGAGAGAACACTGTATCTTGAGAAAACTCGATGCTACATCACTAGGCCGTGCACTTCTAACTCGGGGTAGGCCTTTGTTGTGACTGGGCCCAAGTTACATGATGCGCATGTAACCGAACGGGAAATGTAATTTGTACGCTAATAAATACATCTGATAATTATTAATAATGACGTGAATGAAATATAATAAAAATGGCCTCATCTTCTCAGACTGTTTGACTACATCCTTCGCATCTAAGGAGGAGGAAGGCGATTGGTGGATGGCGGGGGTATGATCTCAGAGACAGTTTAAATCACCTGTAGAACTTTTCCAACTACCCCCTTTCCTTAAGATTTGGTGCCCCTACCTGCCCCATGAGAAGCTGCATTGGGTGGAGGAAGCAGTCTTGTATTCACATGTTCAAACATGTGAGAACTATGATTTCAAGGGGTGCTAGGGACTACTTCGAAAACGAGTTTTTGATGGGCACGAGGGTATCCCCTAGAGAGGATAATTTAATTGTTTTCAATTTATAAGACCCTAATATATTAACTTGTAAAATAATTGAAGGATGATACACTGAATAAAAAGAGTTTTAGAAGAATTAAGAAGGGAACTTAGAAAGGACTAATAATTAAGTTAAAAGCAAAATTTAAAGATTTTTGAACTTACTTGTTTCTGGTTACTCTGGAATGAATTTGCATACAAAAGAATAATTTTCTCCTGAGAACACATGGAGTTCTAAAACCGAATGTCATATCCAGCTTTGGAAGTAAATTTGTAGAATCTCAACAGGGCTTTTAACACGTTTAAATGAATCATGCCTTTGTGCAAGTCTTTTTCAAAACAAGTTTTGTGAAATCTTTTTACACTATTTTAAACACACTGTCAAACATCCAAGATTCAACGATACAACTAGAACAGTGCAAACAGCCATCAGTTACCCCGAAACCCACATTTCATTTTATTCTTGAGACAATATACAATTACAGAGACTATTACAATATTCCAGTACATTAGACACAAGTGAAAAGAATTCCATAACAAAGCATGTCCGAAAGCCAGTAGTGCACAGAAAAACAATAAGAAACGTAAAAACACAAAGAAAGATGCCATTTTAAAGAGAGCTTGAAGTCCCCGCATCCTTTTTGCACGGTCATGCTGTGGTCTTCTTCATTCCAGGATGTGGGATGAGCAAAAAGAATAAAATAAGAAACAAAAGAAACCTCTGGAAATGTGAAATGTGCATCGCGTGTCTCCATGATTACAATATAGTCCTGAAGAGATCACAGAGGTCTGCATCGTAGATATTTAAAGTTTCTACTTGCTAGACAGTTCACTGCATGCTAGCACAGGTCTAGCTCTCCTGCAATCGGCCCAGAGCCCTGTCACAACCTGCGTGGCTGTGGGAAACCTCTGGGGAGGCCAGACTTTTCAATGACTCAGATCTCTGGGCCTTAAGCTAGTTAAGGGCTTCTAATTCAGCTAGTGGTGGTCCCTCCCCTTTGCTTGGAATAAAAAAACAACCCAAACCCAGCCTTGAGCCCAACTGTTCTACCAGCGAGCACAGGCTTTTGCAGAAAATGCTTTTACTTTCTGCCCTCTGGTTTGCTTGTTTGTATGATGCATTCTGCTGTTGGTGTTGTTTTCTCTTATTTTTTTTTTCCCCCCAATAAAGATCTCTTGAGTCTATGTTTAATCAGACCACTCCAGGCGGGATGCACGGATCCAGTGCCCCAGACAGAGCTGGTTTCCTGGATACAGCAGGGTTGCAAACCTCTAAGGCCTCCCCTCAGCCAGCTCCTGTGCCGTGCTGTGCCACTGCATAGAGTGACAGAGCAGGCTGTCCATGGTGGCACCAGCTGTGCAAAAAGAACAACTTCACTCATCGCTTTCCAATGCCATTGTACATTGATCACAACTCGATGGGGGGGGGGAGGGGGACGGGCATCCTCACACCACACAAACAAGACCACCACAAAGCTCCATAGTCCAAATGCCCCTCATATCAAAGCAGGCCACAAACACAGGGACTCGTTCATGGCCGGCTCCACGCACATGAATGGCAAATACAAAACAGCTATTTCAGAGATGCCTTCAAGGCACAGAGATCAGGAGGAAAGGTCAGAGGAGCTCAGCTCACCCGGTGCATTGAGAGACTGTAAGGAGGAATGCAAGCTCAGCTGGTGAGGTGAGGATCGGAAATCAAAGTAGGATCTCCCGGGAAAGCTGGGCTGCAGATTTAGGGTGGAGGAGAAAGGACTCATTCTACGGAGCGGCAATCTTTCCGAAGGCACTGGAAAAGGGAGTGTCTGTTCTTCTGAATCTGTGTCTAAATGTAAGATCAATGCAAACTGGAGATCAGAAATCTGCCACCTGCCCATGCACAGTTCCCCAAGACCGCCTCGCCAAGGCATCTGTACAAAACCTCCTCCAGCCTGCAGTTGCCACAGGCATTTCCTAATCCAAAATGGCTTGGGCTGGGAGGGAATTCTAGGCGGATCAGAACCCAAGACCAGACAGAGGACATCACATACAGTTGTTTTCATTTCCCCCAATTTTTCATGGTAGAGAAAGTTTCCTTTTAATGAAATATTTTTAGAGTTGAAATGAGAAACTTTAGAGGTAAATCTTACCCAGTAGTGAAGAGGAGATGACTATTTCACTCTCTTCAGCTAGTTCTGAAGTTACTACCTCTTAAAGGATTTCTACTTAGGAGGTGATGATTTCTACCAACCCTCTGCTCTTTCACATTTTCCCTCTTCTCTCCGTACATATTTTTTTTCCATTTCAAAATGGGTGATTTTTCTGTACCAGCGAGACTTGCTCTTCGGATAGGTGAGGAAAAATAGGGCTGACCACTGTGCAAGGAGTCTTACCTCTGTTCGTTATGATCAGACTCTAAGATGCCCCTTGAATATTTCTGGTTCTCTAGTATTAAACTGTGGGCAATGGTAAGATGAATTGGTGACAAAAAAAGGTCTTTATGTTTACATAGTCAGAGTTGGTGTAAAGATCACTATTATACCAGAGAAAGGACTTACCAATTACTTGATCTGGCTTTAGAAGGGCTTGTGAGGTAGTTTCTCTAAGTAACTAAATTCACTCCTTTCTCTTTTGTGAATCAATAACTGGTTCTTTGCAGTCGGGTGGTCTGGGCAGAGATTGATGTTTTACCAAATGGGGCCTTCTTAGGACATAGTTTGATAGTCATAATTTAGCAACTACCCATGACTTGATGGTAAGAGTCAGTGTCCAAAACAAACAAGGAACTTTCATCCCATTGAAAAGGTAATTTTACTTCAATGGCCAGAGGGTGTTCTTGAGGATATTTTTCCTGATTTGAGCCTGGTTTGAACACACCCTTTATCCTGTGAAAATGCTATTATGTTCAAGCAAAAATAACTGGAGCGCATACTGGTGGAATATAATCTTCCTTGAAGGGCTCAGATCAGGGGCCTTTGTGGGTTTTCATTTTAATATTGTCACGAGTTGCCTCATTTTCATTTCTGAACTTAGAATATGAAAGTTAGCTTCTTAGGCTTTAGACTTTTTCTTGAGGGGATTTTTTTTTAAAGAAAGGTATAAACCAGATTCGAGAAAAGGAATTGCTGTTATGGACCTAAGGCATCATGGTTCCAATAAGAATATATTTAAATTTTCCTCTACCTAAACTTTACATGGTTTGGATGATTTGACATATAGGATCATTTCTTTGTTCAGAAATAGTAAATCAGAATTAATTCCTGTTATAATTGTCTCAAGGGGAAATTAGTCTTATAGTTTAATGGGAAAATTTGAAAAATAACAATACAGCACCACAAACTGATGTGGACTTCTTTTAGGGAGAAAAGGCATTTACAGTGATATTCTTGTCAGTAAAAGATCCTTTATTGAAAAAAAAAATCTGTGGTAACAATTTATTATATTGAAAATAGTTGTTGCTTTGAAAATTAAGAGAAAGGGCATATATAGTAAAATTATTTTCAGAGTCTATCAAAACCTCAAATAATCATCTGAAAATCAATAAAAAGATATGTACTGAATCCAGACCTTGGGGGCATATAGGAGCCCATCAGGGATTGTACTTACCTTTTCTATTCTCAGCACCGGGAAGAGAGTCGGTGAGGATACCACTCTATGGAGTGAGAACTGAGGGTAGCTATCATTATTCATGGGATTAATAACTCAACACTAAAATGTGCTATTTTTCTATCCTTTTATATGGATCCATTGTTTATTGATGACTCAGTTTTCCTTGACTCCTCTCATTCTTGAAGTATGCCCTCTATTCAGGCAAGATTATGTAATAACCACATTATCCAACCATCCATTTCTGTCTGAGTTTTTCCCACCTATGGCCACCCACACCCTACGCCATGTTCTCTAAGGAACATCTCAAATGAATTACAAGAGAGAGAACACGTTCCACATGAGTATCTTTATGCCCATCCCCATGAGCACATAGTGCAAATGTTTTGTCTGGTGCCTATGGACCATTTTTTCCACTTGATATTATCTTAGGTTGCAGGAGTCTTAGAGGGAAGACGCATTGTGGTAACATCTGAGGAGCAATCATAAAACTTCCCCTTGAAATCCCTTACATTGAGAAACTCATCACCTCAGGGCAGCCCACTGGTGTGTAGTTATTGCTTATATAGGTAGGGAAATGCCCCTTAGGGAGCTCCAGTCATCATTTGTAGCATTACCACCCGAGACCACACGGAACAGATCACTACGTCTTCAAGTATCTGAAGGCAGTCACCAACCCCCTTTCATTCTTTCCTTTTTCTGGGTTAAGGAGAATCTATTTCTGATCTCCCTTCTATGGTAAGGTTTTCAAAGCTTTAATCTTGTCATGCCCTTCTGGACATGTTTAAAGACATGAACCAAAGACAATAAGACAATATTGGGAACTGTATGCCATTCCCTTGTTTAGTCAAATCACATAACTCATGTTGTGCATACACACAGCTAGACATGTGTGTATTTTGTCTTGTAGCGTGGGATGCAGGAAGTATGTACATCTCACTTCCTCCCCTACCTTCAAAGCACAAATATTGAGACCTGGAGAATGCTTCTCAACCATTAGTATTCTATTAGTCAAGACTAACAGGGATGAAATGATCTCCCTCCCACCCCCGGCCCAGAATACATGATGCAAAGCCATATTTCAGTTCATAGCTAATATCCAGGATGATTATCATTGGTTTTTAGCATGTAGACCACTAGAGAAAGACAAGTAGATCCTTCAAAGGTTTTATGTTCCTGTCATGTTTCATCCCATGCAATGATCCTTTCTGCTAAGTAAAAACAGTAAAGAGCAATGGGAAACAATAGGTCAGCTGCATACTGGTGTGACCACTCTAGGCATATCTGTGACACTGGGATGGGGACTGTGTTCATAATAGGAATACGTCAAGACACTTTCCATCAGCTCTGACATGGACCATCATTTTCCTCTTGCCCTTGTCTGGACTGCTTTCCCTCTCACCTGGGGTTGCGGGATCAAGAATTATCAAAACAAAGTTCTGCTGGTGTATCTCATTTATTGCCTACTGACTTTTGGGTTTGAGGTAAAAAAAGAATATCTGGGTGGTACTTCTGTTTGGCTAAGTGTATATTTCTTTGATTCACTAGCTAACATTTATTGAACACCTACCATGTGCTAAATATTGTATTAGAACTAAGCAGCTAGGAAACATGAACTGGCAGGAAAGCTGACCGTAGAAAAAATAATTTAGAGAAAGTCTGTGTTTCATAGTACTGATTAATTTTTCACTCTTCTGGGGGAAGAGCTTCTTGACTGATTCCAACATAAACAAGTACTAAAGTACTTTAGTACTAAGTACTAAAGATTTCTATGGACATCATAGAATATCATGGAAGTGTAAATACAGTATTGGAGGGGTACTTTCTGAAATTTAAAGAGGAAAGGCAGACTGACAGGGGATCCTTCTGATAGCGTGTGCTCCTCCAGCTGCTTCTGTGCCCCGCTGGATTCCTGGTGGTCTCCCTGTCTGCTAGTGAACAGCTTGGTAACTTCAGCAGCTCTTGGGCACTGGCCCAGTGAGATGGCTGCATTTCAGAGTGCAGTAAAGCAAGGAAGGTCACTAAGGACCGCAGGAGCAGCATTAAAGGTGAGTTTCAGTTCAATTAGAAGCCATCTGGAAAAGAATTTGCATTTGTTGGGAAGATTTTCAAAGAGAGAAAGAAATGAATGGAGGTCCAGTTTCCTTCAATGGCCTAATAAGCATCCAGAGTCACAGTGATGTCCACTGGCATATAATTTACAGTGGAAGGTGGCATTTTAAGCTTTTATAAGTGTGGCATTAATTACAGTTGAGAAGTGAGAAACAAATCTGTTTTGAAACCTTTTATAAGAACAAATGGAACATCCTCTGACTACTACTGGGACGGCTGCGTACTCTCCCCTCAAGTCCTCCACTCAATTTACGATACCATGGCATTATTTCTCAGGAACTGTCATCAGAAGAACCCAAAATCCCTATGTTTCAAACACATAAAAGAGTTTCCAAAGGACTAACCTGCTCCCCAGAGTGTCAACTGCAAAGCACATTCCTCAGAACAAAAAATAGGGTCTGGATCCAATTTGGCCGAATGGAAAAATTCAGCAAGTTCCCTGGGACATCATGCATGTTATCAGATTTAAAAGGAACCAAGAGTCTCTCCTTCCTGGGCTCTGAGACCTGTCATCATGCCTTTCCCTTTGGACGTTATAAAATTTACCCACATTCTTTCCAGTATGATTTCCCTCCCATGAAGATTTTGTCCTGAAAAGGCATGTGCTCCTAACTAAATTATGTTGGGAGAGGCTTTAGGAAAAGCAAACCAGAGGCATAGGAAGTCTCTACAGTGAACCATCCTTTTCCTGATGGGATCCCTTATCAGCTGTCTCCTATTTGTGTTGAAATTTCAGTAGCACAGGCAGACCTCTAAGACTCTCTGAGGAGGCGGGAGCTGTCTACACCTGTTCATAGCATTTCCTGAAGTAGTTAATAACAGCTTTCAGGAGTACTTTTGAAGAGAGAAGCCACAGGAAAAAAAACCAGAGGGTACTTATTATAAAGAACCTAGAGGTCATCTGCTCTAAATCTATAGACAAAAACAAAAATAAAAAACACTCGAAAAGACCCTCGAACAACAACAAACTGAAATCCTGAGAGATTAAAGGGCACATCCAAACCTTTAACTGTGACAGGACAGGAGAGGGACCCAGGCAGGATCAATTCCTAGTGAATAAAATTCCCCCCACCTTATAGGTTACAACTTCTCTGGCGGAATGATCTCAGGACATCAGGGTTTGAGAGTGCAGACACTTACGCTGGCCCCAAAGCACCACAAAATACCTATGAAGAGATTTACGACAGATGCACGGGAGGCCATTCTGGGGCTGCATTCCGACTGCGCCACTGACTGTTTTCTGGGTTATTTCCTTTGGTGTGTGGGAGGAGCTATCATAGTAGAAGGGGTAGTGTGATGCTGAGCCTAACGGGGCAAAAGGCACTTTGATTTTTATGAATAATGCCTTCTCTGTCCTCTTTGAGAAAGCAGTTTCTAAGGTGTAATTTGAAGACCCAGCCCTTTTCTTGTCATTAGATAAAACAATCCTGGAAGGTGTTGGGGAGATGACTCCTATGAACATTCAACTAAGAAAATGCTTACGAACACCTTCCCGGGGCTCTGAGCACCTCTTTGCTGAAGTGCTGGAATGTGCAGCTTATCCATAGTCTCAAAAGTGTGGCCCCGACATCCCTTCTCCTTCCCAGGCAGCCACCTGTCTCTGCCAACCAAGAGCAGCAGCCCCCGGTACCAAATGGGTTGGAGGACCTGTCTAGGAGAACGCGCCCTGGGATGGGGTTGGGGGGCTAGAGGAAGCGCAGAGACGTGATAAAGGACAGGCCCTGAGGAAGAGCTCAGATATTATGCTGGAAATGACCACCTCACACCTTCGTTTAAAAGCAGGAATGTTGTTCTTAAAACAAACAAACAAACAACAAAAAACAAAAACGAAACTCTCACATGACCCTTCAGGAGTGTTAGTCCTCTTTCTGCCTGGAGCTTTTGCATAAACACGTGAGGCAGCTACACAATGGTGCTCTGTTTCAAACACCTCGCAGCAGACACACTTAGGCTTCTTTCCTCTCTTGCCTTCCCTTTAGCTGAGAGCAAGTAGCACTGTGCTAGTGTCGGACTTAGGATTGTTCTCTCCTCTTCCCCGTAGCGGAGAGCAGATAGACTGTTCTGATGTCAGACTACACTGGACTGCACATTGGAGGCTGAAAGGCCCGGGTCTGACAAGTTACTTAACCTTTCAGAGGCTGCCCCTTGCCATGTGGAGAGTGGTGCATTAATGATAATAATAGAGTGTATGGTAGGTAGAATAATGGTGTGCCCCCAGATGTCCACGTCCCAATCCTGGGAACCTGTGATTGTGTCACCTTACGTGGCAAAACGGACATTGCAGGTGTGATTCACTTAAGGATCTTGATCTGGGGAGGTGATCCTGAACTATCCAGGTGGGCCCCAGGTAAGTGCAAGGGTCCTTACAGAGGGAAGCACGATGGCCAGAATCAGAGAGTGGAAGATGCTACTAGGATGCTGCTGGCTTTGAAGGTGGAGGAAGGAACCATGAGCCAAGAAATACAGGTGGCTTCCAGAAGCCGGAAAAGGAAGGAGATTGGATTCTCCTCTGGAACCGCCTGAAGGAACACAGCCTTGCTGATACCTCCCTTTAAGCCCAGGGAAGCCCATTTAGGATTCTGACCTCTAGAACTGTACGATGATAAATGTTTCCTATTTTATTAAATATATGTTATTGATTTTTTTGTAGAGAGGAAGGGAGAGGGATAGAGAGCTAGAAACATCGATGAGAGAGAAACATCAATCAGCTGCCTCCCACACACCTCCTACAGGGGATGTGCCCGCAACCAAGGTACATGCCCTTGACCAGAATCGAACCCGGGACCTTTCAGTCCCCAGGCCGACGCTCTATCCACTGAACCAAACCAGTCAGGGCAATATTTGCTGTTTTAAACAGCCAAGTTAGTGGCGACTTATTAAAGCAGAAATGGGAAAACAATACATAGGGTAAATCTGGAATGTTGCAACAACAGAGCAAGGGGAGGGGAGGTTAGACACTAGCAATGGGTACAGAGGTATAGTCTAAAGTCTATGTAGCTGTCATTTTTCATGGGATATTTTAATGGACAATGGAGAGGGTTCTTAAAAGTGTGACACAAACGGAATCAGAGGTGGGGTGTTTTTTTTTCAGGGTGGGGGGAGTGGAGGGCTTATTTTATATTATGATTCCACAAAGCCTTCTGAGGTATATCTAACACTTCATTACCAAAGATTCCAGATAAGATACTAACTTTTAAACGTGTGAGATGGAAATATTTCTAAAATGCATTATGTAACTTCTTACCCAGAACATGTCGCAGAATGTTCTCCTTTGATTTTTTTGTCTGTTCAGTTTTCCTAGCCACCTTTCCTGCTCACTGCTACCAATAGCCTCAACTCACTTCTACACCAAATCCCTTTCTTCTCTAATGTGGCGCTTCCAGTGCTCTTCACAGACGGGTAAGGGAGGTCAGTGAACCGTGCATAAACCAAGAGGAAGTGAGGAGTGAGTGAGGCCAAGGGCTGTGCTGTGAGGATAACACAGGCGAGTCTATGTGTGAACTTTTTTTTTCTTCCCAATCAGAGATCATTGTGGCTTACTTCTTGTTGTAAGATGACTCTCCTGATTGTAGGGTAGCTATCTTAGCTTTAGAGAGGTTTGGTGGTGCCATAGTTTTTAGATGCTCTGAGTCAGGAGCCCTGCTGTTCAGGAAGGAGGTGGAGTAAAACCCATATGTACTAGAGCAGGGAGCATGCCTTATGCATCTCTGTGGTCTGGGGCAGCCCAGGGCCAGACAACATCAAGGTGCTCAGTTAATGAAGGAATTCACCTTAATGCAGATTTTGAAGTTTGGGGCTTGCACAGTCATTCCCTTTGGATTTCTCTCTCCCTCTCTCTTCTCTGGCAAGTCTTCTCTTCCCTTTAGATCATGTTCATTTTCCCTGCAATATGTTGCAATGCTTTCATGTAGCTCTTAGATGTAAAACAGCCCTGAAAATATACATTTAAAACACCCCGTTTTAATGCTAGCTGAAATAAGTCTGAGAAAGACCAAATACCATATAATTTCACTTATATGTTGAATTTAAAAAACAAAATAAACAACAACAACAAAAAAAATAGGAACAGACTCATAAATACCGAGAACAGACTGATGGTTACTAGAGGGGAGGAGGACTGGGGGAAGTGGGTGAAAAATGTGAAGGAATTAAGAAGTACAAATTGGCAGTTACAAAAGTACAACATAGGGAATACAGCCAATAATACTGTAATAACTCTGTACGGTGCCAGGTGGGTACTAGAAATATTGGGGTGACCACTTTGCCAAGGAAATGATTGTCTAACCACTATGCCGTACACGTGAATCTAATACAAAATACTATTGAATGTAAACTATATTTGAAAAATAAAATTAAAATAAGAGGGCTCATCAGATACAAAAATAACAAAAAAATATAACCCACTAATAAAACCTTCCAGAAAACCCCTCTTTTAGAAACATTTTTACTTTTAGGAGAGGCTGCTTGTAGGTCAAATGAAACTCTAAGCAGTAGAATTAGTGTAAAATGAAATAGTTCATACATTTCTGGTGTAAAATCTATTTAAAAGGCAACTTGGAAACACAGATCAAGGGCCTTAAAAATGCTTGGTCCGTAATGCCACTTCTAGGAAGTTGTCCAAGGAAAACAACCTTTTCACACAAAGATGTGTGTTAAAGAGTATTTATTGCCTCTCGAGTGCAACCCTTCCAGTCCTAATCCCTTGGAGGCTCGGTGAGCACAGCCACCTCTGCTGAAAGGCTGCGGAGAGCAACTCCCTGGCTCTGAGATCTGAGGCGGTCAGAGACCTCTTTTCAGCCAATTAACAGTCTCCATAAAGTATGTGGCCCCAGGAATATTGCCTTTGGTCTATTTCATTTTCTCTTCAGATTAAAGAAAAAGAAAAAAAGTATAGTCTATTTAGATAGGCAGAGGGGAAATAGGGAAAAATAAACAGATTATTTCCTTTTCTTCTTGTTCTTTGTTGTTTGTCTCCCCTCCCCCACCCCCCCTTTTTAGGAGTAGTCTCCCAGATTGAGTCCAGAACGCTACATATTAAGAAGATCTTGTTACACAATGTCATATATATATATATATCTCACCAGGGTTGTGGGCTGTACTTTAAAATTTTGTTCACACTCTTAATTGCTTAGAGTCCTATTTCTTCTTAAGTCAGGGTAATTTGGTTTAGAACACAACAGACCTTATCTGTATGGCTGTTTTAGGTACATCCCCAAGAACTTTGCCTGCAGGCAACTAACCAAACATACATTTGCCTTTCCTCTGCTCTTTCAATAACACATTCTTTATCATTTCCATTGAATTACATTAGTTTTCATTGCTTTCCTGACCAATTCCCTATACAAATCACATCTTCCCTTTCCCCTCTTTCACACTGTTTATCATAATTTGCAAATATGCAACTATTTGTGTGTCTATTTCTTTAAGGCCTGTCTCTCTTCCTCGGCAGCAGGGGGAGGTGTGCTTCACACTCTATACCCACAGCCTGCTACACAGTGGGTAGTTATCAAACAGTGCTCAACAAATAGATAAATACACAAACACATTTGATTTTGAAAAAAAAAAAGAGAATTCATAACAATGTGGGCATCTGATCTTACCTAATGTTACCTTTAGATCAGCAGATATTTTTGTGATTGTGCAAAGGATGTAGGTGAAAAGTGATTTAAAACTCAGATGAATGCATGTAAATACAAGTTTGACTTGCAGTCACCTATGAATTGCATTCTGTGATACAGACTTTTTTGCTTTGAACTTTGGAAAGGGGTTAACTCTTGCTAAGAAGAATGCAAAAGATTGTAATATAGTAGAAATCCAAAACCAACCACCCTTTAACCCCCAATAGCAGCAAAGAAAAAAACAACAACTCTGAAGCAAACCTTTCCAGGAATTATAGGAAATAATTAATGAAGCACAAGCTCAGTTAATATATCAACACTTCATTTATGGCATTTTCCTCATTGATTTCTAAAAAACAAAGAAGATAAAGTTTTTTAATTCTATGGGCTTTCTGTATTGTTAAGATTAATTAGATCTTTTTTAAAAAAATAATCTATTCATTATATTTTTTCTTGCTTTCTAAGTCTTGTCTCACTGTTTGAATGAATTAGCGTGAGGGAGAAACAAATAGAACAAACCAAAGTTATGGAGAAGGCATATGTGTGTGAACTTTATTTCATCATGAGAAAATCACTTCTGTGCAGTAACAGAGGATACTGGTTTCTACACGATGATAAGGTTTTCTTTGCGGTTAGATACATACCTTATATTTGTATACAATATATAAAATTCATGGAGGAGATTATTTCTACAGCACAGTTTCCTTGTTGGAAGAGGACTTGTTCCATTAGTTTCTTTTAGAAAACGACCCCCTAGTTCTGTGACTGTGGTACCAAGGATTGCAGTTCCAACTGTGTAATTTATTAGACACCACACTCTTATGGACATTAAGTGAAAGCTACAAACTACATCCTCCTGCAGGATGAAAAGAGAGATGTGAGTGCTCAAGCTGCTAAGCTAATAACTGATTTTAGCAGAGGAGTATGATTTCCACGATGTATTAGTTGTAGACGTATTGTCCCAGTAAGTCTGATGACATGGGTTAGTAACATTAGTAGTGAATGTTCTCCCTGCTCTGATGCATGCACCTCACTCTTCAGTCACACATCCTGTACACACGGAAACGAGGCCATCGCCCTGAAGGGCCTTCTGCATTGCATCTCAGAGGAACTCTTGGAGGGCAATAGCAGTTACCATGGGACTGTGGGGGAAGAGGCAGCTGCTCTCAAGCTGACAGGTCATCCCAGAGAGAAGATGCTAAAATGATCATCCCGGGGAGACTCTAGCTACAACGTCCCTGTAATCCGAACGGAAATAGACCAACCATGTGGGCATTTTCCCTTGAAGAAATCCTTCCCTTGGAATAGCATCCCTCGCAGACTTACGACTACGCCCCACACATGGTTTTCATGGCCAGGGGCCTATCAACCATGCTGTGGGACTTGAAGTTGTGCTTGTTTTTAACCATGTGAACCATTTTAGGGGTGATTGGCACAGGCTGAGGATTGTGGAAAATGTGTGTGTGTGTGTGTGGCAGGGGGGGGTAGCGCACACCACCATAGTTTTCTTAGCTAACATCTTGAATTTGACCCAAATGAACATAATTAGTTCTGCAGAGGGAAGGTGTGGAGAATGCCAGTGGTGTGGGGGTCTTCTATGATTAAAATCATACCTAGGAGGTATGATTTGGCACCAATCACAAATACCTCTTCACAGGCTGGACTTCATGTGTTGCAATTGCTTTTAAAATGAAAATGTGAAAAGCCTCAGAGGTTATACCTGGCCATCTGAGCTGGATGGCTTGCCTTCGATGACCAAAAATATTTACAGACCAAAATAACCTGGAGACTGACTTTATACGGTGGCCCTAGGCATTCTGACCACGCCTAGAGGGACTGGCAAGGACGAAATCGCAAGGTAATGTGGAGTTGATGGTCTCGTCTTGTCTGGTGCCCACAGGAAGCCTCAGTCCTGGTGCTGCTGGCCTGCGCTTGGGTGTGAAATGGAAGCAGTCCATGCTGGGTGAGCAAGGGTGGCTGGCTGGCCCTCTCTGAACAGCTCTAGCACCCCACCCACTGGAAACACGGTGGGTCAGACTCATCTTGTTCCCGGCCCACCCTCGGGAACAAGCAAGCACTAACAGGCAACTTAGAAGCAACTGGGCGACGCTGGCAAATGCTGTGGATGGTGGGGAAGGGGATCCTGCCCTAGAGCCTAGACACATTGGTCTCACATGCGGGGGGACCTTCAGGCCCTCGTGTTTCCGCTTCTTCAACGGCAGCTTATTTAGAGCGTTATCAAAGGAAGCCGACGGCCCAAGCCATTTGCACTGCCGCTGTGGACTCTTTGGTTTGACACATCCACACACCATGGGCTCCCTAGCGCCTGTGCCAGGGTGCAGAGCGAGTCATGGCCACGCTGCGGAGCGTGGCACTGGTGGGGCTACCTCCGGCTTAGAGGCCTCGCAGCTCTCGCTCTGAGGGATACTGCTGAAGGGCCTTACCCTCGGACGTTTGGAGGACCAGGGTCTTGCTGTACTGGCTGACTCCTGTTTTGTTGAAGGCCTTGACGCGAGCGTTGTACGTGCTGTTGAAGTGAAGACCATCCACGGTGCACATGGTCTCCTTTCCGACATACACTTCCTGAGGGTCAACAAATAACAGGCCGCCATTTAACGGGGACCCTTGGGAGGTGTCAGGGGGTAGTGCTTCCCAGTGGTTAGGGGGGAAAGTGCTTTGGCCTCAGATCTGGCTTTGACTCCTGTGAGCTCTTGGGCCATTGAATTAACCTCTTTCAGCCTCAGTGTCCTCATCTGGAAAATGGTTATAGTAACACTCAGCTTATGAGGTTAGTGTAAGGATTATTGTAGGTAGAGCACAGGAGGTTTATCTCGGTGCAGTGGCTGATGCAATGCTGTGAGCACACTCCAGCAGTTTTCTAGCAAACCAGGAAGATGGCAACGCCCGCCTGAGCCCTTCCTAGAGCCACATACACAGTACCCCGACCTTTACGCTTATTGGCTCCCTAAGAAGATGTTCCATGATTGGCCACCTCTGCTAGAAATACTGCTGTACTTCCTCAATAAAATTAGACCTGCGTCACAGAACCTGGTCTCCGGAGTCCTGCATGCAAGCATCCTAGCGCTAGGGGCTCCGTCGTCCTCAATCCTGGGAGACTCCCTGCTTCATATGGCGCCCGAATGTGGGACCCCCAGAACGTCGGACCGGGTGAGTGACCCTCTGCAATATGGACAATATTCCCCCCCGAAGCACGCGCCCCTCAGGCGCGAGATCTCCACGTCATTTTGCAGAGTAGGCGAGTTAAGATATCAGAAAAGGAACTCCAGAAGCTGTGGGAGTGCCTCTTACACTTTAATCTCTGGTTGTTAGAAGCCCCTGTATGGGACCCAGGCACTTGGGAGAAAGTACTCAAGTGTATAAGGTCTGCCGAGGTTCATGAAGGAAAAACATTTCTGCTTTCTCTAACACCCGCCATTTTGGCCATCCTCGCATATCTCTCTGGAGTCCCCCTGAACCATCTCTGCTGATACGTATGGCCCTTGCAGCCTCAATGGAGGAGGGTCCCCTTCTCCCGTACTCCCCCCCAGAGCCCTCTGCCCCCCTGATCCGTGGGACTTGTTTGTTAAAGAATGTTCGGATACGGACAAAAATGAAACCAAAAAGCCTACTGCCGAGCCTGCGCCTTTAGGGGAGGGGAAGACGGTTCCACCTCCAGGTTCTACAACCAATAAACCTACCTAAAATACCAGTACTCAGGCTCAGTACAAGTTGGCGAGTTACGAGTGGTGATACATGCACTTCTATACTGTCAGAACAATCCAGTTAATATATTTTCTGATAGTGATTATGTAGTCCACACTACGAAAGCTATAGGCTTCTCTACCCTCAGAATTAAGGAAAACCCCCTCAAGCCTTTCCAGTAAACATCAACCCCACAGCTGCTATCAATTAACCCCTATAGCTCCTCAACTAGCCACCCTGGACTCACTCACCTTATATGAATTACAAGAGCTCTGTGGCCAGATAAGAAACAGTCTATCTACATTAACAGGGGCCCTGAACCCCCTATTCCACCCAGGGGAGAGGTTTTGCTTGTATCTTCCTAGAAGGTGAGAGACACCCCCCCTGGATTCCAGTGAGAGACGTCAAGCCACACGCCTTAAGAGATGAGTCGGAGACCAGTCACCCTACCAGTGACGGAGATGGAGGACCTCTCACTTGAAGAGGAGGCACTGCACTGCCAGAGGAGACGTCCCCGAGGCAGAAGTGCTCATCCTATAACATGGGGCGATATTAAGCTGCCTCACTTCTTGACTAAACCCTGCTAACCTATTCATTTGGGCTACCTTAGCTGGTATATTCCTCACAGCATTCTTCCTCTTCCACTGTATGTTCACCATGATAGCCTGCATAAAGGCACAACAGGCCATGATTATACACATCCAACAGGCGCTAATAAAAAAAGGAAGGGGGAGATGTAGGTAGAGCACAGGAGGTTTATCTCGGTGCAGTGGCTGATGCAATGCTGTGAGCACACTCCAGCAGTTCAGATCTTTCTGGCAAACCAGGAAGATGGCAACGACTGCCTGAGCCCCTCTTAGAGCCATGTACACAGTACCTTTACGCTTATTGGCTTCCTAAGAAGATGTTCCATGATTGGCCACCTCTGCTAGAAATACTGCTGTACTTCCTCAATAAAATTAGACCTGCGTCACAGAACCTGGTCTCTGGAGTTGTGCATGCAAGCGTCCTAGCACCCCTGGGAGACCCCATGCTGCAGATTATATGAGGTCATATAGGCAAACTGACCAGCATGGTGCCTTGTATTTAGCATGGCAGCTTAATGAATGGGAGTTATAAGCAGGTAGGGCTTAAAAAATTAAAATTGAGTGTCATAGATAGCATTATACTTGTTATTATTAGCATAGCATTTATACAGTGTGTTATACCTATGAGCTCTTTATCCATCAGTGTGATTTGTAAAAAATGGATCTGAGAACATGGAGGGTGGTCTCCATGCTGTGTTTATAACTCCAATAATGACTCCAGGACTGTTGGAAGGACTCTCCATTCAAAGCCACAGGAGTATAGGTTTTCATCACAGTATACAATGAAGGGGGAGGAAACAGGGAAGGGAGAAAGAATGACATTTCAAAGGCTTAAAATAAATCCTGGCATTATGCATTTTTAGCACAGGTTAGGCATCTTCCTCCCTCTTCAGCTGCACACTTTGCAACATTATGCTGATGTGATGAGCAAAAATAATTCACGTTCAAAGCACAGCCTTAAAATGTCAACTCTCTGGTGGGACACTAAGAAGATTGGAGTCTGGGATGACAGCATGCTGAATATTTTACATGGTTGATCTAAATGACTCTTAAGAATGCAGGAGGTACATATTATTATTTTCATCCTTATTTTACAACTGAGGACCTGAAGGCTCAACAAGGTGAGGAATGGGCAGCCACCAGTTCGGTGGTGGAGTTTGGACTTGAATGCAGGCATTCAGACTCCAGAGCTCACAGCACTGCATGAACTTTTTCTTAAGAAGAGCAGGACCATGTCTGGCTGACGTGGCTCATTGATTGAGCATCGACCTATGAATCAGGAGGTCATGGTTCGATTCCCAGTCAGGGCACATGCCTGGGTTGCAGGGCACATGCCTGGGTTGCAGGCTCAATCCCCAGTCAGGGTTGTGTAGGAGGCGGCCAATCAATGATTCTCTCTCATCACTGATGTTTCTCTCTCTCTCTCTCCCCCGCCCCCCTCCCTGAAATTAATAAAAGAAGAAGAAAAAGAAGGAGGAGGAGGAGGAGGAGAAAGGCAGGACCATTTCTATTCAGAGACTTCTTCGTTCATCTCTGATATGGTACAAGGAGAAAGCAGGCGACTCAGTTGAGGGCAGGCAGACCCTGCCAGATAGCATGTCCCCAGGAAAGGAGGGAGAGTGGGCCTGAGACTCCATGGTGGGGAACTGAGGAAGTCCCTGGTTTTGGTTAACCAGGAATAGGCTCTCTGCTTACCCGGAACTGACCACCATTGCCATCATCCAGCTCCAGAATATATCCTTCGGCGGGCACCGTGGACAGAGGCGGCTGTTTCCAGGACAGTGTAGCGCTGTTGTTGTGGGTGCAGCACTCCTCCAGCTGTAGGATGGGGGTTGCTGGGACTGGAGAGGAAGCTAAACAGAAATTAGTGTAACCCTGGCTTCTGCTGAACTGCAAACATTTCAGTATCTCGGAATGATAAACATTCCTCTGATAAACAAGTGATTAGACAAAGTATCTGGCCCTGAGGCGGGAGGTGGGGTGGGGTGGGGTGGGGGGCTGGGAGGGGCTGGGCAGAGCAGACTTGACCAGGATTCCCTCCCTGCCTCTGGGAGTGGGACTGCTTCCTGAGCCACGGTGCTGCCTTCTGCCAGGTCCAGGTGGCACTTCCTCACTTAACTCAAGGGGAGACGAGTGTTCGGTTCTCACTCCCTTGAGCATCAAAGACACCACCTCTAAGGGAAATGGTTTGCATAAGGGATACATTCCAGTCCAGCCCATAAAAGCTTTCTTAACCTATACTGTGGCTGATAAATCTATCATGACATTTTTTCTGAGCCCTACATCCCAAGTTTATAAACTTGAAATTGCCTATTCCTGAGAAATATCTCTGAAACCACTATATTTCTGAGGTCCTGTCATTTCTTTTAAACCAGTGATTCTATTCAAGGCTTGGTCCATATAAGTAGCTAAAACAGTGTATTTTTGAAAATTTGGTATCAGTTGATACAAACAGCGATTTCTCAGTTTTGAAACTTCTGAGGAAATGGACATCAGTCTTTCAAGGTAGCTACACCTTGAAGACAGCACTAGCTCAAGTCCGTTCTTTCTGCAGGTACAGCGCTGTCAACTGGGAGCCTAGAGACCAGTATGGGAGCCACAGGGCCTGTCAGGGAGGGTCAGGGTGTCCTTGTGACCTTGGGAGAATCTGGCCTAGTGTTACTAGTCATAGCACAGCTCTGTCTCCATTTTGTGCTGAGTCTTCTGTGTTACTTAAAGCTGACTTCAGACATACAGACATAGAAATGTTAGGTAACGAATCATGAATCATCCAAGTTCCAATATAAACTCGATATATGTATCTGGGGACAATGTTTTTACCAACTGCTTAACAATTATTTTTCAGTACCAAAATATGAATTTATTTTTGTAGCATTTTAAACTAGGAGATGACAGTTTGGCTTACATCTAGGGACACTTAGATGAATAAAAGCTAATTGTAGAAGAGGTATGCTGTACCCAAATTGGACTCTGAATGTCATGCATTGAATTAAATCTACTCCCCTTGCCAGCCACCCCAACCCAGAGGATGCTTAATTTCACAGCAATATAGGACACAGGTTCTATGCTAGGTAACCTATGAAACAAATGCAGCGGCTATATATACCATGAGAGATGTGAAGGTAAAGCAGGTCAATTATACTTAAGACCGTAATACATTAGGAGAAAACCATGCCTGAGTTATAGATCAAATAGAATTAAATTAAACTTATGACCCATTAGTAATTCA
>PVJC01018677.1:0-31037 GCA_004026665.1 Murina feae | reverse complement strand
CCTTTGCCTTAGGCTACTCAGTCTTTTATATGCAAAAGCCTCTGACACAGCTTGGGAGGGGCGGGGCCTCGGGGAGTTTGCAGGGCAGGGCGGAGCAAATAGCTATGGCGCTTCTCAGCCCTACGCAGAGAGATACCAGGTCTCTGTGTCCCACGGTAATTGCTGCAAGCAACGCTGAGAGAAACCCGCTTTGGATTTCCTCCCGGTGCCAGTCAGTCCCCCTTCTCTGAGTGTCTGGGTCCTCAGAAACTCGCCTGGAACTGGAGTTCAGAGCCACTGGGAACTTGTGGCTCTCTCCGTTTTGGAAAAGAACCGCGTCCTCTGGCGCCAGCCCTCTCCTCGAGCCCCATGCGCGCGCCTCCATACCTCTGTACTTTGCTTCCGCCGCTCCTCTGAGTCTCAGGCTCTTTTCTAGTTGTAGGATTTTCACTCAGCCAGCCTTCCTGTGGGTGCGAGTGGTGTCCATGTGTTCTTTTCGTGGTTTTTCTGAAACAGTTGTTCACGGCTGCATTTACGGTGTTTACCTTATGCCGCCATCTTGCTGTTCTCTAAAGAACCCAAGTCTCTTTATCTAAGTTTTTACCACCTCACCAGACACACCTGCCAAGAGGCCGGTTGGCATGTCCAGGGTTAACTGGATCAGAGACTGGTGCGAGGAATGCCCCATTATTTCCTGCCTAGCCATGGCCAGTTCATGAGTCCACACACCCATATTTCTCTCCGCTCCCTCTCCCCACAAGGCTAGCCTGCCTTCACAGACCCCAGTCCTGGCTTTGACTTGGTAAACTGAATCCAATCTCTTTGCTTCTGACCTCAGTTCCCATTTTTGACCTGCTTTATCCCAAATCCTCACCTCTAATTTGTTTAATTTGAGTTTAATCAAGCAACCCTTCCCTGGTAGTTATGTCAGTCAGTCTGGAACCCACCTCATGGACTGAATGCCAGAAACAATTAGCACTCAGGAGCTAATGAAGTTTTCCTACTAAAGGTAGGGGGTTAGACATAGATATAAGCACAGTACTAACTTTTTAAAAAGCAGCTATTGCTAAGATGATGACCCTCTGCCTGGCTGGCCTGAGTAGACACCTGCAAGGAATCCTTTTGCTTCCTGCAGAGAATTCTTCACAGCCCTGCACATCTGGGAAAACAGCCCAGCGAGATCAAGCCGACTCACACAACCCACACTTTCTTGCTGTTTTCCCCGGGCCTAGCTTGCCACCTACTGGCAGGGAGTAGGAGCAACAACCTAGGAGCAAAGACCCAGCAAGAGAATGAAAGGACCTGAACAAGACAGCTGCTTGCAGCCAAGTACCAGCGTCCTTATATCTTCCAAAGCCTAGATCTGGGGACAGTGGCGGAAAGGCTGGGGGCAAAGGCAGTTCTCACTCCTAAGCTGTTGTCTACATCTGTGTCTCCCTAAAGAAACAGAATGTATAAGTTAATGGTCTTTGTGCCCCTTCCCTGGCAGAAAATTTCCTTCCATTCAGAAACTGCACGCACCAAAAGGAAAAGGATCCGAGAGAAGGGCAAATCTGAACTTCCCAGAGAAAGCTCCGGAAGACTTTCCAGGAGGCTCTCACAGGCACAGTCTGTCAGCAGGAGTCACCAATGCCTGAGCCCAGAGCAGTGGGCCCAGTGGACACAGCGCACCGGAAAGCGGGTCCCTGCTATTCCCTGGAGCTGGAACTTGTGAGCCCCAAGTTGAACCAAAAGCCAACAATGCTGGATGGAGCCCAAAACTATACGCTACCCTAACGCTAACTTGTACTGACCTTCACATGGAGTCTGTGAAAAATAATAGTATCCTTACCAAATCCACATAAAACAAATTTCTAAATGCCTTAAACATAAAGCATACCTTGCAAATTGGATTTCATAAAGATCTTTCAAAAGATCTTTTTTCCAAACCTCCACCCTTGCAACATCATGAACATCTCACCAACAGCGAGACCTTCCGAAAATGACAACTTTTTTTCAAGCTTTAATCTTTTTACCCTAATTTTGTGCCCTGAGAAAAAAAATGAGAAGGAAGACCTCTCTGCCAGTTCTCCTCATTACCCTCTGCCCTCACTTGTCAGAAAGTGGCCTAATGGGCTTTAAGTCCATTTTAAGTGTCAGGGTTTTTTCTCTCTTTTAAGTGCATGCGGATTTCAGGTTAATCATGACGGATTGACCACAGGTATTCATCTCCTTTCCCTCCCAACACTCAACTAAAATGACAATGACAAAATAACAAAGATATTACCCACCAGGACAAGCGAATGGGAGAGGAGAGGAGAGCAGACAAGGATATTAGCACATCTGTGGAGGAATGAGGAATGGTGGACTTTACAGGGCAGTGGTATTTCCACCAGAGACCAGCGTTGCTGAGAATGAGAAGCACAGGATTCAGGCAGTGGTTCTGCCGAGGACCTGTGTATCAGGCACCTGGAGTCAAAGGCAGGGGAAAGCAAGGGGATAGAGAAAAGGGACTTGATTGAGTGTCTACAAATAGTTGGAAGCCAGACGCCCTCCTCAACACCATTCCCACAGAGCCAAGCACCTCCCTTCTTCACCCACCATTGTGTTCCCTACCCCCACTGGAGACTGAGGTTTATTCTCCTGAGAAATCAAGTCTGAGAGGCCCAAATTTCTGAGATTTCAAAGTATAGCAAGGGCTTCAATAAGGCAGGCCCCTGTCCCCCAAAAAACACAGGCTAAACAGGACTTCAGTGTGAACTCAGCCCTCTTCCTTCACCTGCACCCTCCAAGACAGCAACCAGGTTTTTATGTCACTGTGGACTCAACACAGTGTAAACACTATTCACTTTACCAAAATTATGTCGCAAGGACTGTGACATGACTATAGGGAGGACTGGGAGAGTGGAGGGGGTAGAGAGAAAAGAGTTAAAGACCCTACTACTACCACAGAAAGCTATAGGTCATGTAAAACTGAAACATTCTAAAATAGCAGTCCAGATTTAATATTTAGCCCTAACCGGTTTGGCTCAGTGGATAGAGCGTCGGCCTGTGCACTGAAAGTTCCCAGGTTCAATTCCGGTCAAGGGCATGTACCTTGGTTGCAGGCACATTCCCAGTGGGGGTGGGGGGTTGGTGTGCAGGAGGCAGCTGATCAATGTTTCTCTCTCATCAATGTTTCTAACTCTCTATCTTTCTCCCTTCCTCTCTGTAAAAAAATCAATAAAATATATCTTTTTAAAAGATTTAATATTTATAAATGTGCAGATAAGCATAAAAAGAAACCATTAAAAGAATAGAAAGTAATTGCCTCTAGGATAAGTCAAGGAAATGGAAGGAATGGGGAACTGATCTTTTTTCTTATAAGACTTGTACTATATATTTTTTAATCCTATGCATGAATTATTTTGATAAATATTTTAAAAATTAAAATAGCTAACGAGTTTCACTTTGGGAAGGTGAAAAAGTTTTGGAGATGACTGGTTGTGATGGTTAAATAACAACATGAATGTGCTTAATAGCACTGAATCACTTAAAAAATGGTTAAACGTGTCCATTTCATGTATGTTTACCAAAATAAATATATTCTTAATTAAAATAGCATTTGATAATTAAATCAGGGATGACTGAACAGTCAACCATTAGTTGTCACCTACATTATGTGGCAAGACAGAATGGTTTTTCTTGTATAAATATTAGAGTTTCGGGTCAAGCTGGTTGGTCCAGGGCATGTGTTAATTTCACTCAAAAAGTTATCAACTGATGTGATAGGCACCAAACTACAGGTGATGAGAACAACAGAATATGAATTTTGACCTCAAAAACTTTAGATTTGAATGGAGGGAAAGGAGACAGCAACAATTTAGATGTAAGAATCTAAGGTGCAGTGTGGGAAAATACATAGGTGGTGCCTCTATCAACTGCTTCAGGAGTGCTTGTCGGAGCTGAAAGGAAGAAGCAGATAACTGCTATTGTATTGCCGATAACAAAGGTCCGCAAAACTTCCACAGAGGACCAGGGAAGACTTTCCAGAGGACAAGTGTTGTTTTTTTTGTTTTGCTTTACTTTTTTGCAAGAACCTTAGTCTTTGCGGGGAGAGTTCAAGATTGTTTTTAATTTATTTTTCAATTACAGTAGGCATACAACATTATATTAGTTTCAGGCATACAGCATAGTAATTACCTTATAAAGTGATCACCTCAATAAATCAGTACCTACCTGGCACCATACAGAGTTATTACATAATTATTGACTATATTCCCTATGCTGTACTTTACAGCATAAAAAGAATGAAATCTTACCATTTGTGACATGTATAGACCTAGAGGGCATTATGCTAAGTGAAGTAAGACAGACAGAGAAAGACAAGTAGCCCAGGATTTCGGTTACATGCAGGAGATGCCTTTGAACAGAGGTTTAAAGAGGATTCCAGGCAGAACCAATGTCCTCTCCTGGAGGCCCAGGCAGTCCAACTTACCACACACACCGGAACTTCATTGCTTTACAATAAAAGCTTTGCAATAAAGTCAACAGCAGATGATTTTATAGCACAAAGCAATGCTTTCTCTGACCACATGGTACCCTGAAGGGAGAGGCTGACAGTTTGAAAAGGAGAAGGCAGGTGTGGAGAGGAGACAGGTTGATCAGTGACCTAATATTTGCTAATTCTCTTAGTCCTACCACCCAGAAGCAATTGCCCTTCAACTTCACTCACTTTTTTTCTTTGCTTAAACCAACCAAAAACCTCTGGCCTGAGAAAATTGCCCATATTTTCCCACCGCCCAGCAGAAGCAAACAAGACAATTCACAGAGCCTCAGGAGCTCAGAGAGAGGTGTACACTTGCCATGGCCCTCTTTCCTCTGCTAGCTCATCTCTTACTCATGTTTCCACCACAGTGAGGCAGCCCTTGATTTTTATCTGGATGTCTCTCCATGTCCCACACACCAAGATCATGCTTTCTAGCAATGTGCTACATCTAATACAGTACCATCAAGACCAAACATCACCTGATAGAGCTCCTCATGATAGCAATTTTATGTGGATATGGGAGCACTTCCTTCCCAGTCATCTAATCAGGTCCTTATCTGAGATCTCTCTGTTTCAGATATTCCTGGGAATTTTTTGAGAATTGGGTTTAGTGTAGTTTCTCTATCGTGATGATCCCAGGAACACTTTGGTTCTGCTACATTTCCACTGTCATGTTACTTGTGCCCTTCTTCGTTCCCTATGGAACTGTGAGCCCCTTTTGAGAAGAGACAATGTTTTCGTCATTGTGAAAAAGCAGTAAGAATTGGTAGAAATAGAGAAACATAAAGCAGATGTTCCGGGTGTCCTGTGCCAATGACCTCAGCCCACTGTGGTGGGCACCAGCAGGTTGCACTTATTCCCACTGCTGTCTTCTGGCATCAATGGGACAATTCAGAGCTATGAGCCAAACAATTTCCATGTGCTCCCCACCAGCAGGGTCTAGCAGCATGTTTGAAGCTGCTTTCATATCAAGATTTTCTTAGGAGTTCCTGTACTTCTCAAATTCAGGCGCTGGGTATGGTCAGATCCATGAAGTCCTAAGGAAAGGGGATACAACATATATGCCTGATATAAAAGAAATGCTGTGTTTAGGACTGGGTCCAAGTAGGTCTGGGAGACACAAAGGTACACATCAAGATAGGCCGAATTCTAAATTGCTAAATTCTCTCACTTAGCTCTTCTATGGCCTTATGAGGGCTTATCTGAAACCAGCTGAAGGGAAAGGGCGGGAGAATGCCTGGGTCATGGATGGGTCATGAAAATGGACTGTTACCACACTACAGTGCAGCTCAGGAAATCCTCCGGGCGGAGGAGCTCCAAGAAGCACTCATGTCATTAACTTTGTGCGTGGGAGATGTGTTCAGAGGTAAGAAGATTCAAGAATTTCTAGACAGTGGTAACTGGAGCAAGAGAACAATATTTGAAGCTAGAGACAAAGATTTGGAGATAAGGCACATGGATGACTCTATGGGAACAGGCACAAAATGCAGATCTTTGTGATTCAGGTCAGTGCCCGCCAGACCATCCACTGACCTGATATGATACAGAAAGGCTCATCCCATGGGTGCCAGTGAGCTTCTGTCCTCAGGCACCCCAGTGTGTAAATAGGTCCACAAATGAAGAAGTCATGATGGCAGGGGTGGGGGCTACGTATGGGCCCATAGCACAGGCACTTTCTTATTAAGCCACTTCTTGCTACCCCACTGCTGAATGTCAGTAGGAACGAATACGGAGCCCTCAATGTGGTACATTCCTCAAGGAGTCCAACAAGTCACTTGGTAGCAAGGTGATTTCATTGGGTCTCATCTAACCTACAGAGGACGTGGACAGTTGATTGTGACCCCAGCTTTCTCACTTCTTGGTGGGAAAATTCTGAGTTGCATTTCACATTGCCTCTTAGAGGGATCTTAGTAAGACTGAGCCCCAGTGACCCCAGAAAGCAACCCATTATTAATACTGCCAAATCCATTTTCTTCCTTTTCTGGTTTGCCATTCTCACTGCCTCCCAGTTCGTCCCAGGATCACCTACCAGATCCATTTCTTATACTCAAATCTGTGACTGAGATCTACTGTAGGGCAAACCCAGGCTAAGACAAAAAGAAAATGAAAGAAATTTTGATATATCCAACTAATAGAATAATATGAGGCCAATAAAAATAAGTTTATAGGAATATTAAAAGACGCATGCATTACAGTGTTAACTGAAAGAATATTGTTTGTACATTCCGACTACAATTACAAGCAAATGAAAGCATATGCTTATAAAGAAGACATATAAGATTGACCATTGCTATGTTGGGGCTGAGGAAACAAAGTTTTCCAAGGAGGGAGGATAGTGTTCAAGTGCTGAAAATTCTGGTAGATAAGGCTGACTTTTACCCATGGTATGTTTTCACCTGTGTGCACCGTGTTTCACTCAACGTTCTCAGCAATCACAGATCACAAATTAGTAGAAACCACTACTGCCGGGGTAAATGCCAGTCCCTTTCCCCAAGCTGCTCGGTTGCTCACAAGAGGAGGCTGGGAAGGCTGGGCTGCATCTGCCGCGGCTGTAGAAAGCCTAGCTGGGAGAAGCCAGATTAACAATGTACAAACGCACCCGGTTTGAGAGAAAGCCTGACTCAATGTTGGGATAGTCAATAGCAAAACTCATTACCCGAGGGGCCCCAAGCAAGTCTGACGTCCTTTCTGAGTCGAATGGGCCTGAAGGTGCCCAGCCACCAGAATGACCTCATCATGGACTCTGACATGAAAATTTTCCCTTTTACTGAGAAAAGAGATTAGCGTGGGTCAATGGCCAGCCCATAAATAAAAAAATATTAAAAGGTTTACCACATGAAAAGACAAAAAAATTAGGAAATGAAATATACTCTAAAAAGAAAGTTAAAAGCTAAATAATACATTGGAAAAAACACATGTAATATATTATATATATAGCAAAGGGTTAATATCCTTCAGTCAATAAAACGGGAGACAGATGGTGAATAATCTTTATTCATAAGCTTCACCAACCTATTTGCTCTGAAAGAGACTGTCAGCCCTCAGCAGATATTTGGAATTCTGTGCTGACTTAAGAGAAAATGTTTAATGCTTTAATGGTAAAAAGAAATCAGCATTTATCAATGGCAGTGGGGAACTGCTAGAAATTGTGGAGGAATCCAGGCAATGCCTGAGCCCATTTCCCATGGTTTTACACCAGGAAAAATTGGGACAGGAAAGTGTCGCTGTGGGGTGAAACTGGCGTAATTAAACTACAGGACATCATGTAGTAAGACTGTGATCGAGGACTTCCCAAGAGTTAGTCCTAGCAATCTATGAGAATCACTCAAAAATAGCTCTGTTTCTAATATGCTAATGTTTCCACAGATCTACACATTTGTTTATTGTGGCAAGCTTAGAAATCATCATAAAACAATAATTACCAGGTAATTATTTTTCTAAAAATAAAACAACAGCAAAACCCAAGAGCTCACAAAGAACAAAGGACCTCAGTACCTTGTATTCATTTCTCAGGGATGACCACACAGCTGCAGATTCCAACACTGTCCGTGGGGGGCCCAAGAAGAGTTCCAGTGGGGCTCGGTTTCCCTAACTTCCTCCACTGAATTCCACCTTTATTTATGGAGATCTCAAAGGCCTTTGACTTCTTATGCAAATAGCCACTAAAGCAGCAGTTCTCAACCCGTGGGTCGCAACCCCTTTGGTGGTGGAACAACCCTTTCACAAGGGTCGCCTAAATACATCCTGCATATCAGATATTTACATTACGATTCATAACAGTAGCAACATTACAGTTATGAAGTAGCAACAAAAAGAATTTTATGGTTGGGGGTCACCACAACATGAGGAACTGTATTAAAGGGTCGCAGCATTAGAAAAGTTGAGAACCACTGAAAGTCGTTTCCAACTATCACCTTTGGGGAGGGTGTTTTTCCATTTAGCGTGGGGCCCCAAGGGAAAGGAGAACTAAGACCCCTCAGAGGGGAACTGGGAGGGACAAATATACATTTCTATCAATTCCATTGTTGCAGAAAGCATTCCTCCTAGGTCAGTGTACTTCCCGATGCCTCTGAAAAGCATACAGCTGGAATGAAAACCTCTAGATTCCAAAGTAAATTGACTGCTGGATTGTGGTGTTCAGGGTTGGATTAAGAACCCCTCCCCCTACACCCCCTCCGCTGAGGAGTCCCAACTAAGCCATAGAATGGACAGACACAGACCATCTTAATGATAGAAGTTTTGGGGGGTCAAATAGGCAGATTTAGGAAATTTTAGAAAATTAAGGGGTCCACGGAAAAAGCACAGGGCTACAGAATAGCAGAAGATGTATTTCCATAGAATAAGAGAGCTGGGACTAGCAGAAGGTGTATTTCCATAGAATAAGAGAGCTGGGACTAGCAGAAGGTGTATTTCCATAGAATAAGAGCTGGAAATGCAGAAGATACGCATTTACAAAATAAAGGGAAGGAAGCCCCCTTATTGAACAATGGGAGAAAATAGCCCAAAGGGAATAGGGAAACAATGAGGAAGGAGGGGAGGAGAGCCTCACTGTTCCATGTGAGGTTTGACCTTTGAGCTCAGGAGTTACTATAGTGACCAATCAGAGGGGATATCAAGGCACAAAGGTCTGCAGCCTTTATAAACTACTAGGGGCCCGGTGCACAAAAAATTGTGCGTTCTGGGGTTGGGGGTCTCTCAGCCCAGCCTGTGCCCTCTTGCAGTCTGGGACACCTCGGGGCAGGGTACGTATTATATACTGGCATGCCTGGCCAGCCTGAGTGAGGGGCTGAGGGCCATTTTCAGGCTGCCCACAGCCCCTTCAGGGTTCGTGCACTGGGGGGTAGGAGGGCTGGTGAGTGCAGGCCTGGACGTTTCCCACTGGAAGGCTCACGATTGCACACGCCTGGTGGGCCCACACCACTGAGGGGACACACCTGACGCAGAGCTGGTGGAAAGCCAGGGGTGGACACTGGTGCAGGATTCCTCAGTGGGGCCCTGCTGCTGAGCAAACCCCCCCACTGGGGTGGAGCCAGGCAGTGGACTGGCTTTGGATTCTCCGCACTGTGCAGCAGACGCTCCCAAACACCCTGTGGAGGCCCCCGGGGCAGAGCCAGGCAGCAGACCCAGGACAGGCATTCCTGGACACCCCACGGAGGCCCCTGGGGCAGAGCCAGGCTTTGGACCCAGGACAGCTGCTCCTTGACACCCCGCAGAGTCCCCCAGGGCAGAGCCAGGCAGCTGACCCAGGACGGGCACTCCTGGATGCCCCGAGGAGGCCCCAGGCCGAACCCCCCCACCCCCACTGAGCTGACACACCTGGCACAGCTATGCTGGCCACGGAGGCTCCCAGTGCAGAGCCGCCCTGCCAGCCTCCATCTTGGCTGGGTTAATTTGCATACAGCTGCTCTGATTGGCTGGTGGGTGTGGCCGGGAGCAAAGACTCAGCCAGCCTAGGCAGGCAGTTGTAACAGAAGCCTCTGGTTTGCTCTAGCTCCATGGCTGCTGGCCTCCATCTTGGCTGGGTTAATTTGCATACAGCCACTCTGATTGGCTGGTGGGCGTGGTTTGGGTGTCTCAGGTAATAGTCAATTTGCATATTACTCTTATTATATTAGATAGGAAAAGGGACTTAGTGGGACTCTTTCCCCCTTCCCATGTGGGAGTCTGTGCTTGTTTCCCAATAAATTCCCACCTTTGCTACACCACCTTTCCTCCATGGTTTCATTCTTCGAAGCCACCTGACAAGAGCCGGGGAACCATCCTGCCCAGAGGAACACCTTGCATTCCAGTCCAAAGTTTCCGCTTCATTCACAGGACTCCTCCCGCTGGCCCTTTCGGCCTTCAGTGCCTCTCCAGTTTCATAAGCCCTGCCTTTTAGAGAAGCTGCTCCCACATGAATAACCTACCCCTGAGCTGGGTTTCCAACTTTTCAGCATAGCCACTGCACACCCTTCTCTCCCTTTGCCTGCCTTGCTGGCGTCACAAATGAGTGGGCACCTCAGGAAAAACAAGAAAGCTTTTCTGAGGAAGGGAAAAGAGGAAGCTAGCAAAGCCTTCAGGAGCTGAACACCTCAAAAGACTTGCCCTGCACTGAGCCTTCTAAGCAGGTGGAAACCTTCCTCATACGAAACCACCTCCCACCAGCCCCAGGACAGGCAGGCCACGCCCATCGCCTTCTGAGTCCATCTCATCGTTCCAAAGCCAAGAGCACTGAGTCCTTACCACCTGCCAGTGTCAGGCGCTGTGAAGGGAGGCTCACGTGCATTTAACCCTCAGTTTGCCTCTATTTGGAATGTGGTGTAATTGCCCCCATTTCACCAAAGATGGAACTGGTGCTCATGGAGCTCAACCCTGTCCGAAGTCAGCAACTGAGGCAGAGCCACACGGGAGAGGGGAAAAGCTACCCGACACTAAAGCTGGGGCCTCTTCTGCTTTATCACTCTGCTCTCAGGTTCATGGCTGTGGGGAAAACGCACCTATACTGGACTAAGGTCCACAGGGGTCCATTAATAGAGGAACTGAGCATGCCTGTGAGATCCTTACAGGAACGGTGGTTCCATTACCAGGAAAGCAGATCCCTCAGCATGCTCTCTGATACCAAGAAATGGGGGGTGGCAGTTAGCAATTTATTGACTCACAGGGTCCAAATATCCACCTTCTATTGTTGCAGAAAGACCAAAAATCTAAGTGACGCTTTGAAGAGGTGGAGAAATCACAGTTTTAATAACACACACGGACTCAGGGATTGATCCGAATCCAAATCAGAGTGGGGGTAACACTTGAGAACCTTGCTTTATAACTGCCCCTCAGGTTCATTGATTTGCAAATATACTCCCTCCCCCCAAGGCCCTGAAGGGAGAATTCTTTTTATCTACCCTTCCCCCAGGTGTGCTTAGGTTCAAAACAAGGCCCCCTGCCTTACCTCAGGACAGGGTTTTGTTTGGTTTGATGGCCTAACATTCCTTGCAAAACCAGTTTTCCTCCTCACTATGGCTGCTCATAACAAGAGAAAGAACCTGTATTTCCCCTTTGGCGGCTGGCATGATGTTAAGCTTCATCAGTAGGTGTGGGGGTGGGGAGGGGCGGTGGAGGGAAAAGAGTTTTTTCCTGATTCAGTGTGCTCCTCCGCAATCTCCTAAAGCCCACACAGTTTGGAGGCTCGTGGCTCACACAGCCTGTGGTGGTAGGCAGCTGCCAGCCGGCCAGCAGTTCATCTGCTCCACTCAGACCCCTCTTGGCCCCTCAAGGCATGATACCGTCTCTGAGCAGCCCCAGAAGACTTATTTCTAGCAAGTTCCACCAATGTGGCACCTCAGGGATTTCTCCACCACACTTCCCTAGGAGGTCTGGCCCAGAGACCTGACAAGGGGCGGGGGGGCAAGTCTTGTAGAATTGCTCCCTTCTTGCTCTCCCTAGGCCATAGGGCAGTGCCCATTCCCTATGGCTGCTATTCTTATATTCTTTAAAGTGGTTTTTACTCCCTATCAGCCAATTCCCTATTATCTAATCTGTGATAATAGTCATTATTTATGCTTACATGTTCCTTTTCAAATTACTGTCATTTGTTGCCTCCTGGTGGGACCCTGGTAGATACAGGTGATCCAAGGAAGGAGCCGGTTTAACTCGTTCTCCCTACTAACAAAACCCAAATAAGCCTTTTGCGTCACTTGTTTGCTAAATTTAAAAACTGAAACCAATATCCTGACATTGTATACAGAATTTAACACCAGTAACATTTAATAGAAGGTACATAAAATGTATGATTATCTTCCATGAAGGACAATAAATTCTGTACACTAGTGGCAAGATTTATACAATACAATAAACAACCATTTACCATGAATGTGAAAGAAAGTCTTGTGAGCCAAAAATCATCACTGAAATAAGCTGCTACTTCTAAAGGTCTCTACCTTATTTAATCTAATCTAATCTAATCTAATAAAAGAGTAATATGCTAATTGTGTCACTCCACTACATCTCAAGCCACAACCACCAGCCAATCAGAGCAAATATATGCAAATTAACCAACCAAGATGGTGGCCAGCAGCCACAGAGCTAGAGTTAACAGGAGGCTTTGTTGCTCCATCAATGGAGGAAGCTGCCTCCCTAGGCCAGCTGTGGCCTCTGCTCAAGGCAACAAAGTTTCAATTATAGAAGATAAATAAACCCAGATACCTGCTTCCAGCCAGCCTCGCTGGGAGCTTGAGTTGCTGGGGGCTGTGGCCAGCCTGCAAACAGCCATAGGCCCCTCATCCAGGATGGCCCCATCCTCATGGGGTGAGGGTCCCTGCTGGGGGGCTTGGCCAGCCTGAGAACAGCCATCAGCCCCTCACTCAGGCTGGCCAGGCACCCCAGCAGGGACCCCCTCCCTGAAGAGGATGTGGCCAGCCTGAAAACAGCCCTCAGCTCCTCACCCAGGCTGGCCAGGAACCCCAGTGGGACCCCCACCCTGATCCAGGACACTCTTCAGGGCAAACCAGCCAGCCCCCACCCATGCTCCAGGCCTCTATCCTATATAATAAAAGGGCAATATGCAAATGGACCCTAACAGCAGAATGACTGGGAATGACTGGTCACTATGACACACAGTGACTACCAGAGGGCAGATGCTCAATGCAGGAGCTGCCCCTGGTGGTCAGTGTGCTTCCACAAGGGGAGCTCTGCTCAGCCACAAGCCAGGCTGATGGCTGCCAAAACAGTGGTGGTGGTGGGAGCCTCTCCTGCCTCCTCAGCAGTGCTAAGGATGTCCAACTGCAGCTTAGGCCTGCTCTCTGCTGGCAAGTGGACATCCCCCGAGGGCTCCCAGGCTGCTAGAAGGATGTCTGCTGCCAGCTTAGGCCCAATTGCCTAGGGAGTGGGCCTAAGCCAGCAGGTGGACATCCTCCGAGTGTTTCCAGACTGCAAAAGGGCACAGGCCAGGCTGAGGGAACCCCCTTCCTCCCCCCCACCCCAAGTGCACAAATTTTTGTGCACCAGGCCTCTAGTTTATAATAATAAAAGCATAATATGCTAATTAGACCAGACATACTTCCGGACCTCCCTTCCTCCTTCCAAACAAAGCTGGGGCTGCAAGAAAAGCGCGGGTTCCAGATGCCTGCTGGCAGTCGGGGGAAGGAAGGCCTACTCTTGCACGAATTTTGTGCATCGAGCCTCTAGTACTTACATAAGAGATCACAATCCTTTGATCTGTTTTCCATCCAGAACCCAAGAGGGCAATATTTCTCTCACACTGTGTAATTACCATTAATTCTTCTGAGCACCCACAAATAAATCAAAACCAGGGCAATAATCTGGGTCTTTCCAGCAAATGCTAAAAGCTCAAAGTATTCAACTGTGGTTTGAGGTCCGGGCTACACCACATTTCAGCACTAGGAGGCAGTATCCTCATTTAGAATCAGCTCACAACTGGCACACACCTAATAAATTTGTGTTGCTTTATTCCTCCCAATTAGGGGATTTGTCCAATTACAGAGAAGAATCCAAAGAATAAAAGAAAATAAATGTCATTCATAAATAGTTGGAAAGACTTGCTATTCAACTATTTTGAAAAACCCCAAGTAGTCAGTTAATTCTGATTTCGTATCTGAGCAATTAAAACTTGTGATTCCAGTGTAAATGACTATGTCAGCAAAGCTCAAAGCCTTTATCATCCCCTGTTGTTCTTTATCAATCAGCCATCAAAACAAAACTCTGATTTTTTCAAGAGTGCCTTTCACTCAGACACTGAATTTCAAAGGGGAAAGTTACAGTTAAGTGAAATTTCTCCCTGATACATCAGGACTTGGTTAAACAGAGTGATTCTATCATCAGGGAGGAGGGAGGAGGATAGGCGTTTTTTAATTAAGCTTCATTGCAGAAACCTCAGGAAAACAGTCTTTCTAGTCCCCAGTGCTTGGAGAACATACTCTCATTTTTCCGGTATCAGGCCCTCCTCCCGTGCCTAAAATTGCATGAGATAGGGGTCACCCAGCACAGCGCTGGACAGGCCAGGTTGTTCTTTAGGAAAGCTCTATCTTTGGAGAGTGAATCGTGAGGTTTATGGAAAAGTCAAAATTTATAATACATGGATTTATTTTAATTCTCAATTGAAATGGTTAACATTGGGGGGGCAGGCACTAATTTTCTGCTAAACATATTGTGTCATGAATTATGCAGAATTTCAAATTTTTTAAAATATTGGGCAGTTAATGGCTTTAGTTAGGTGGGTAAGGAAGGGGACCTCTGGCCTGACCCAGGCAGCATGGCCCTGCCCTCATCATATCTTGTTCTGCGAACCCAGAAGCGTCCCTGCTTTCCACCCAGCAAGGTCCAGGAACCACAGTTCAGTCCAACTCCCAGTTTGAAGAGGAGGAAACTGAAACTTAGGTACTATTCAGATCTTGCAGCTTCAACTCTGACACCAAAGATAGGGCTCTAAAGATTCCCAAAACATGGCACTCTTTCCATGTTTCCAAGCTGTGTTTAAAGCACAAGAGAATGAACAGAAAATGATCCCTCCCAGGTGATACAAAAAAACTTCAACAGGAAGCACTGAGGCTCTGTGTCCATGAAAGCACAGCCGACTCCCAGCACACAGCTCATCTTTTGAGTGGATAGCAATTTGCATCTATATCATGGCAGTTACATTAAACATTAACTACATGCCACGCACCAAGGCTGCTGGAGTCCTGCAGTGTATTTATTACTTAACAACAGTACTCAGCACATGTGTGTGTGTGTGGGGGGGGGCACTGCCTCTGCCCAGAAGGGGTGGCTTTGTCTAATCCACACAATGGTGTCATCTGCTCACCAAGCTGTGTACCTCCACCCAAGCCAGTGTCTGTGAGGAGGAGCATGCATTTTCTAATCCACACAAAAGCACCACATGGGCTAGCTGAGGCCTTGGTGGTGAAAATGCCTCACATAGTTTATCGCATTTAATCCTCATTTAATCACTAGAACCCTATGAGGTAGCTCCTGCCGTGCCCATTTTACAGCTGAGAAAACTGCCTTCTTCTAGCTTTCCCATTTTACACAGGCAGGAAGTGGTAAAGCAGGAATCTAATCCAGGCCTCTAGTGCCTATGCCAGACTCCCAAGATGTCCAGGTGCAAACAAGCCACAGCTCTATGATCACCAAAGCCAATCCGACCCCACCACAGCCACATACAGTCACAGAGAGAACAAGTGGATATGATCTTTCCAAAGTCTCTAAATGTACCTGCCTCTCCAGCTATATTCCAAAATAAGGACATAAAATAGCATTAACTATTTCATTGTGGAATATTACATAGAAGCATATGAAAATATAAAGTTTAAGGAATAAAGTGATTCCACTCCTGTGATCAACTCCCAAGTCAAGAAATTCCCAGCACTTTGGAACTCACCTCTCATCAGCTCTTTCCCAGTTATACCTTCTTCCCTCAGTCCTAGAGGTAACACTCTCCTTTTATAATGGCTTGTCTTTATACTTTGATATCCACATATATATTCCTAAATGATGTGGTTAAGGTCACTCAGTAACTATTCATTAAGCATCTAAAATGTGCCAGGCTTTTTTCTAGGCACTTGGAATAATAAAGATGTGTCCCCTTATGGGGCTTATGTTCCAGCAAATTTGTGTCCATTTTTCAATTTAATATACTATCACACACATATAGCACAGCATTTATTCTGCACACTGTGAGAGTCATTCACTGTGTTATATGTAGTTGTAATTCATTTTCATTGCTTTCTATAGTAGCCCATTATATAAATGTTTTGTAATTTATTTCTTTAGTAGAGGCCTGGTGCACGAATTCATGCATAGTTGGGGTCCCTCCGCCTGGCTGGCAATTGGGGCCTATTGGGGCTGTGGGAGGTTGGCTGTGGGGGGAGGGGCCATAGGAGATTGGCTGTGGGAGCACACTGACCACCAGGGGGCAGCTCCTATGTTGAGTGCTTGCCCCCTAGTAGTCAGTGCACATCATAGCAACCGGTCATTCAGTTGTTTAGACTTTTATATATATAGATTCTATTACTGATGTACATCTGGGTTGTTTCCAAGTTGGGACTATGAGCTTTTTGAACATGATCCAGATGAACATGACCATGAAATCTCTAAAGCTTACATCTATGAGTAGAATTGTGAAGTCATTGGATATGCAAACCTTTAAATTTGCCAGATAATAAACTATTATCCTAACATGGTTGTACCAATCTACCCTCCCTCAACCTATGTATGAGTTCCTACTGGTCCACAGCCTTACAAATACTTGGTATTGTTAGATTTTAAAATATTTGCTAATTTGATGTTAGCAAAATCTCAATGTGATCTTATTTTGCATATCTCCAAACATGTATTGGTCTTTTAGATTTCCTCTTTTGTGATGTGCTGGTTTCAAGATTTTTGTTCACTGACAGCAGACGTGTCATAATAGAAGCATGTGAGCAAACCTGATCCTGAATATATATCTGATCCTTCTGAAGACTCCAGTGTACAGGTTAAAGATTCATTATACTTTAGAAGTTAATGTTGGCATTATGACAGTTGTATCAAAGGCTGATGGGATCTGGAATTTGCTAAGCACCTACTATACTAGTGTACCAGACACTTTATGTCAAGCAAGCTACAGAGTTAACTTACCTCCAAAGGTTAACTCCAAGATAACTGTTAATAGAAGCAATACAACAACCTAAGGGCAACTTTTTACAGCTAATCCAAAATACTGGTCTAGGTCAAAAAACAAAATTGTTAAATTACCAGGGGAAAAAACCCCACAAAACTAAAGAAAAATCTTTTTTTTTTTTAAGAAAAATCTTATTTTCTCAGTCTAACATGATCAAAAGAGATGCTCAAGTAATTGAAAGGAACCAAGAAGTAAATTTCATTGGGTGGGAGAACTGTAAAGAAACTCGAGAGCTTCTAGAGAAACTGGGACTTTGTGAAGTTTGCTCCGTCTGTGAAGATGGGAGGTAACTAACTTTGCCAAGGTTACTTCCTAATAGGTAGCAGGTCTGCGACATGAATTCAAGTCTACCCACTCAAACGCTCTTCATGTTGCACCACAATCCCCAAACAGTGGGTTAAAAAAGCAAGCCCTCTGAGGTTCAATAGTCTGGCCTATACTTCTATGTCTCTGGATCTCCTTTCATTTCTATTACCCCTAAATCAAACTACATATAACTGAGATATGGAGTGAGGCTAACATAGACTGAAAACCTTTTCAGTTTCATAAATAACCTTTAAAGTATAAAGTAATTTCAATTCTCAAACTAATTACAAATGACCTGTAGACAGGTTGAAAGACAAGCGAGGTTATTCTGGTTGAATTAAAACTGTTGAGGCAAAAAACTATTTGGGAGAATTGAGGAAATTATCTCAAATGAGACTATTCACATATTAAATTAAAATCTTTTCTGAAACAACATATTTTGGTGTAAAGAAAAAAAGTGAAGATTCCTATAGACTATGAACAAGGTCAGATTTGGGACACTGTCACCAAAGTACACACATCTCTACTAATGACCACACAAGGTGCACTTCGTAGGCAATGGGATTGTCCCTCGCTGGAATCTATAATTCCATCCATTTTAGAATAGATCTGAGTCTAAAAATTGCCTACAAATATATCACCAGATTCCTTGTTAAACCATTTGAATTGCCAGCTTCACAGTTTTAGTTGACTTTGAGAATATTTAAAAGCTGAGTTTAGTAACTATATTGAAAAGACTGGGAATTTCTCATCTTTCTAATTCACTATACATCTCTTCAAAACTCTATGTGAGCCTTGAAGGCTTTCAGGGGCGGGCAAGTTACAACATGAAAAGACTGAAATGGCAGAATGCATGCCACCCAAAGCATTCACGTTTTCTTGCTTTTTTACACGATAGGTATTTTTCCCATTTACAGAAGAGGAAACAAATATATACAGACACATTTTCCTGGAGTGGCCACTTTTAAACCCCTTACCAAGGACAGTCTTTGAAGCATTATTTATAAGAGACAGTTAGAAAATCTAACTGTCCAACAGTGAAATTCTATGTAGTCATTAAAAACTTGTTTTTTGAAGAAATGATAGAAACACTATTTCAATTATTGCCATCACTTTATTTGGCAAACATTGCTGTATATTTGAACGGGTTCGGCCTCCATAGGAAAGTTGGTTAATAGTTCAACATTTAGATTTTGGGGTAAGTTTTGAGTTCAAATCCCAGCCCTGCCACAGATGAGCTTTGAGATCCAGGCAGGTTATTTAATCTTGTCAATGCTCAGTTTCCTCACCTGCAAATGGGTAAAATCCTCTTCAAAGTATTATGAGAATTAAAGTAAGATTGACATAAAGCAATTAGCATAGTTTCTGGAACATAGCAATCAACAAATGCAAACTTTTGAAATGACAAATCATAACAAACCTTTTAGCTAATTGTGGCTCTATTTTACAATTAACTCATTGTAGTACTTACTATCAAGGACTAAGGCTCAGGATTAAGCAAGTTCTACTCAAGACACAGTCTGGAAGATACATGCTGAGATGTAAAACGAACCATGTCGGCGGCGGTGCCCTATGACCCCTGCACTGCATTTGGAAGTCCAGCCTCTCTCTTGTGCAGGCAGACCTCGTTTCATCGCACTCCACTTTATTGTGCGTCACAGATGCGTTTTTTTACAAACTGAAAGAAAGTCCCCTCCAAAAGCCAAGAGATTCCCACTTGCTTTGTTGCAGTACTCGCTTTATTGCGGTGGTCTGGAACCAAATCCGCAGCCTCGGAGGCAAGCCTGACTGTGTGACACAGCATTCTGGGAGCTTCGCTTGAATGTTTGCCCGAGGACCCACGCTGATCCAAAGCTTCCTTAAGAAGTAATTTTGGCCTTACCTGTAAATATCCTGGGGCCTACTTCCGATGACAGATCCCACTCCAGTTGAGCTGATACATTTTCACAAAAAAGTAAGTTATGCTCTGTTATCTCCTCACCATTCCCAGGCCACACGCAGGGGCGAATCCTTTGATCCCCTGAAGCCCAGCTGCTCCCATGACCTGAGATCAGCAGCGCTGGCTTCACCTGGAGCTGGTTAGAAATGCAGGCTCTCCAGCCCCATCTCAGCCCAACCGAGGTAAACTCTGCATTTTAACAAGATGCCCAGGTGACTCATATGCACATTAACACTTAGAAGCGCTGCTCCACAGTGCCTGCTGCTTCTTAATTCACAAGACCATCTGCAGGCTCCAGGAGCCAAGGAGAAATCTATCATGAACCAACTTTGCCTGAGACTCTGACCTTGACACAGGCCACAGAAGTCATTTTCTTGCATATTTTATGAGCTCTAGTCACTGCTACATAATAAGAAATACACCTGGACCATATTATCTTGATTTCACAGAAAACTGGATTTAATTTTTATCTGATTGCCTGAATTATGCCTCAAATTAATGATTCACATGTCTCTCCAGTTTGATTTTGGGCATTTTAGCAAATAACCGCAGAATTACATGACTTAGGATTTTCTGGGGAAATTCTATTTTCAAATATATTCTCACCATTTGTAAAGATCTCGTAGGAGGTTAAATCTGATTCTCAGAACTGCTCATAATCTATATGTGCAGCCCCCATAGAGTGGCTTACCACGCCGGACACTGTTACGTCCTTTGTCTATATCTTCTCATTTACATCACTAGAACTAGTGTGCAGATGGATGAAGCTCACAGGTTAACAATTTATCAAAATCACACATCTCCTAAGTGACAAACCTCAGATATAAATCCAAACCAAAAATCCACACTAACCATAACTAATATGTCCCTGTGTTCCCTAGAATGCTCTCTCTGTGAGTTTCAGAGTCAAGTGGGCCGAGAACTACAAAAATCAAATGCCTGACTTTACTTAACAGAATCACCCAGCCTATTCGCTCATGGAGCCCTCTGCTTTCCCCCAAACCGAAAAGCCAATTAGGTCACCTTTCGACAAGTACTACAACATACCAACCTTTACACTTTAAAAATGTTTTTAGAATTCCCTATTACTAAAAAACTTTAAGGCATATTAGATATGCACCAAGAAGAAATTCAAATGCTTGCATGTCAGTTATCAGAGGAATTGGTGACCCACAAAATTTTACCAAGAAAATAATTTCTGAACTACAATTTTTCCATATTGTCAGAAGTGCTTTGCTTAAACAAATGGAGTGGCCTTCTAGGGAAAAAGGAATCCAAACAGGGAAAACAAATTAAGGAGTTATTTTAAAAATATACAGGTATAAAATATATCATTTTGAAAAGATATAAAATACTTTTCTAGAAGCTAATAGTCCTTACCATCCAACCTAGGAAAATAAGTTAGAAAATCAGGTTGCTCCAAGCCTTAAGACTACAGGACAGGTATACTGTTCCAAGGGAGAGCAGCTCTACCCTTAGGAGACCGAGCCTTACAAGAACAGAAGGCAGGCCTCCAGAGGCAGTCACGTAACCTGGCTAGTCAGTATGGACTCAACCTGCATTTGAAACAGATGCCAACATAAACACCAAGGAACTTCTTTCAGGTTTTCTAAAAGCAAGCAATGGTGGCATTTAAAAAATAAACCACTGAGTTCAGGTAAATTACACAAAGAAATCTAGAGGGAAATGAAAGAATTTTAAAGTCTTTTTAAATTACCCACAGCCAGTCTGTTTAACTCATGCACAGCACATGTCAACTCCTTTTCATTTGGACAGTATTCTAGTCTTACTTAGCATACAGGAATCAGTCTGGTCAGCACTTTACAGGTACTGTCTTCTCAACCATAACACTTATTCTTCCCTATTCCAAAGAGATTTCAGATGAGATGGCAAACTCAAAAAAGCAGCAGCTCCACGAGCCTCAGATTGGCAGCATAGAAAGGCCAACCGGGAAGAGAAACACCAGAAAGCTGAAAGGGAAAAGCCTGTTTTTAACATTTCAGAACAGTATAAATACCCTTATTTAAGCAGTCAGCGCAGTGGCCAATAGCCTCCCGACTCTGTAATTCACCAAGCCCACCCCACTTGTACCAGTTCGTCTCCATTTATGCCCCTGCCCCCCACCCACCACCAGGGCCCTGCTTTGCCCTCTCTGCCCCAGGAAGATGACCCCTGCTGCCTGCATTTCTAGAAAGCCCTTGCTGGCTGGCTTCCAGAGGGGTTTGGTCAAAGGCTGCACTGGCAGATCAGAACAGGTGGAGGCTTTTTCTTTCTCGCTCCTTCCGTCTTGGCACATCTCTAGAAACAGCTGCAACCCCAGCTCCCACCAAGCAACCCTCCCGTGTAAGGTTCTCGCTGACATCTAGTCACCCTTTCCCCTTGTCCTCCATGCTCTTCAGGCTGTGGCTAGTCTTTCCCCAGCTCACCATTACTTGTTTCTTCCTGTAAGGTTGCCCTTACCTCTAACCAATCCTTTCATTCCTTCTTTTTAGTTGAACCATCTAGGTGAATTATATTTCCTGCTGGAAATCCAATTCACTCTCAAAACCTTTGTGCATTTGTGTTCAATTTACCCAGGAAGCTCTTCATGCACCTCTTTGTACAGCCAGCTGTTAGCAATCAGGTGTCAAATTTGTCTCACCTCCTCAGAGGGGCCTCCCTGATCACCAAATCTAGTATTAGCTCCCACCTCATATGCTCTGAAGTCTCTCCCATTTTTATCATCTCTCCTTCCTAGAAATTAAGCTCCTAAAAGCAGGAACCTAGTCACACTGTCTTGCTCACTTTATACCCAATTCACAGAACAGTGTCTCATAAATAGTAGAGGTTAAAAACTTTTTGTGAAATGTAGTTCCAAATCAAATTTTAAAAACCTGAATTCCTTTAGGTTTATTTTTAAAGCAAAAGAAGACCCCCAAGTCTCAGGATGTTAATCCCATAAACACCTTTAAAATGAATGCAGATTTATCTGGTAGAGCATAATTTCTTCAGTATTCTTGCCTATAACACTAGTTCTCAACTGTTTTCTGTAGCAATACAATAATTGATTCTATTCCCTCTTGGAACACACTCTCCAGGCCAACCAGATGATGGGCCAAGATTTAATGGGACCAGATTTAATGGGACAAGATTTAATGGGACCAGATTGTTTTCAATCCCCAGGAGATAGGTCTGGCTCTTAGTACTACTTTCAAGAACAGCAACAGTGCCCCACTGTGGGCACTGACCTATGGAACCAGGAGGTCATGGTTCGATTCCCGGTCAGGGCTCAAGCCCCATCATTCGGCTCAATTCTCTCTCATCATTGACGTTTCTCTCTCTCCCTTCCTCTCTGAAATCAATAAAAATATATTTAGAAAAAGAAAAGAACAGTAAACATGAGAAGTTATTATACAGTATCCTAGGGATAGCCACTGCGATCCAGTGAACCACAACTCCCAGAGCCCCATAACCCAGAGCATAAATGTGAAGCTAAAGGACCACTCATCTGATCAAAATGTGATCCATATGAATCAGAAAATCAGACAAACTGATGACTTAATTGAAGTAAATTACTTTCATGTTAAGCTTCACTAATGATCATTTCCACACGAATTAAAGCTAATAATTAAATGCCCAAAATAACTTTATATACTGGTAAAACTTTAGCTCTAAGTTAATATATTCAGCTAAACATTAGCTTTTCATAAACAATTTGCTTCCATTTTCCATATAAACACACTGAGAATTTTTAGAATAACAATTTCAGTAATTCCACTTGACTTACTTTTAATTTTTATTAAAAATGCAAGAAATCCAGAACAATTTACAACTATACAATGTTTGAAACAGCTTTCCTATTCCTATTTAAAGGTTTATTTTTTAAATGTCTACATGATATGTGCTTTCACGGGCTTGAGGTTATCAAACCTGACACCCCAGGGACGTTAGCAGTTTTATTGCACAATGATCCACATAACACTGCATATTTGTTTAGTTCAGCCTATATCATAAAGTGCTAGTCACTGGTGGAAAAGTAACAAAGCCTACTAAACAATGCAATTCTCCATGATATTTTCTATTTGGGTTGTGAGGGGGAGCTAATTTAGTGCTATCAGCCTGAATAACAGATTTCCATTAAAAAATATATAATTTAAAAAAAGGCCTAAGGTCTATGAAATATGTTACAAGCATTCCAAAATTATAAATGCTAATGCGTAACAATCTAGTTTCTAACATTTTAACTTCAAAAAAATAAACCAGCTTAAATAAAACAACCAAAGAAAAAGATGTTTCAAAAATGAACATAAAATTTAGATAAAGTTATTCTTCAAATGAACTTTTAAAAGGATAGTCATTATGATTTTGGTTATTACTCCTAAACAATTAAATTTGTATTTTTACTTGTTTATTATTACTAATGCTCATTACCAAACAATGAGCCACAGAAAATGCATACAACTGACCAGTTAGTTATTCCACATATGTTTAATGACACTAAAAATAGATCATGAACTCTTTAAAAATGTAAACATAAACCAGGACAATCTGATATGTCATATTAGTGCCAAAAAATGAAAACCACAAGACACAGTAAGAGGTGATAAAAAAACAAAAAACCAATATCAATATATTTTCACTAATATTTATGAAAAATAATTAGTCAACATAGGTGCAAATATTTTCATAAAGCATGTTTTATGAATGACAAGTTTTCCCAGACATGTTTATCTTGGGGGAAAAAGTGATTAAAATGAAGAGCTACATGTGTTAACCACTAACTTTATGTTTCCTGCAAGAAATTATGTTTATTATACATGCACATATGGGCATCACATCTAAGAAAACACTTTTACATGACCTTAAGAATAGTTTATGATCTTTAAAAAAAACAGTATTCATTTTCCAGGCAAATATACTGTTAATATTCTTTACACATCTCAAAATACATAATTTTCCATTTAAATATATTACCATTTCTATGCCTTTCCCCCATCTATCTTATTTTTCTTTTAAAAACAAATGCAAGACACAATGTTTAGTACTAACTTCTATCCATTAGGCATTTTAAAAAATCTCTTAGGACACAAACATGATATAAAATTGAAAAACCAAACCCAAAAGCAACATAATAAATATATTTGTATGCCTTCCCCCCAAAAGGAATGTAAGTATCAGCAATACCAGCTAACATAAATAAATAAGTTTCACGTTCATAAAAAAAAAAGGTAATCCAGTTAACCATTTCAGTGTATCTTTTTCCTGTTATTTGTGAAAGGCAGAAGAGTAACATGAAGAGGCAAGGCTATTTAGGTTTTCTGTGTTTTAAGAAGAAACACACACACAAAAAAACAAGTGTGGAGACAGAATACTTAGATGATATGTAATTAGTTATGAAGGTAAACACCCAGGCATTATTTTGCCTACATTTTCCTTCTAAGTCACATCAGATGCTTAAACTACACGTCCTCTTCATATTCTAGATATTTTGCCGCGATGGGTTCTTCAAGCTGAATTCCTCCACTGCCCATTAATGCAAACGCTGGATACATGGTACTCGAACAGTCCACCTGGCGCTCATAAAGGCATTTCATGTGATCCATGTCATAGAAGCCCACTTTGCCTTTATCACAGTCGAGGAAAATCCCTATACTTGTTGGCATGGGAAGAACTCTATTTTCAGCTTCATTAAAAGTGGGTGACTTGGGTATAAAGAACTTCTTCATGCCTATAGTAACTAACGTAAAGCGTTGTGAAGAATCAAAACAGGCATCCTCACTTCCACTGTCATGACCACTGTCTTGCTCATATCTAAAACACAACACACAAAGTAGAATCTCATCTGTATCATTATCTATAGCCTTCAGGTATCTATGAAACATTTTATAAGACAATATACACTGATTTAACATTGAAATAAAGTATATATCAAAAACTTTCTATTAAAACAGAAACATAAGATTACACATTACCATTCAGAATTATAAAAACACACCCCAAATTCTATCTTAAAACATCATCCACTCTTACCTAGATAATACACAGATGAGAACCTAAAAAATAACTTGTGACTACCAAAATAAACCAGGGAGACAGGGACTAAAGGACTTGTCAACGATTAAATATTCATAGCACACAATCATATACAAGAAAATACCAAACCAAGATGTGTGCCTTACTCCAAGGAATTGCAAACTAAATAAACAGGCACTGCATAATAACGCAGGACAAAAAGGCGTGTTTCATTCTCCTCTGCAGAACTCTACTTCCCAATCGGGATTTCTACATAGAGCTATGATGTAGCAAGTATTCTAAAGGCTTTTCCCCTTTTGTATAGAGAATAGCAGCTTATAGAAAATTTTGATACGAAGTTCCTTCCATTTTTTTCTTATGTAAACTTTGCTTTTTATATGACCATATGACATCAACCATTTTAATGTTTTTTGTACTTCTAACATTCCTAAAATACATATGATTAACACTAATATTCTATCAAGTGGACATGCCACTGTATAACCATTTCTCTAATTTTTATTGTTATGTTAATTTCTCATCTTTGTGCAAAATTTTTTCCTATCACTCCGATTGTTAAACTGGGATCCTGTTTATGTAAGTAGTTAAAAGTTATGTTTGGCCCTAACCGGTTTGGCTCAGTGGATAGAGCGTTGGCCTGCAGACTGAGGGTCCCAGGTTTGTTCCGGTCAAGAGCATGTGCCTTGGTTGCAGGCACTTCCCCAGTAGGGGGTGTGCAGGAGGCAGCTGATCGATATTTCTCTCTCATCAATGTTTCTGACTATCCCTCCCTTCCTCTATGTAAAAATTCAATAACATATATTTTTTTAAAAAGTTATGTTTGGCCCAGACAGCTTGATTGAGTGGCTGAACGTTGACCTATGAATCAGGAAGTCGCTGCTTCTATACCTGGTTAAGGCATATGCCAGAGTTTCTAGTTTGATCCCCAGTGGGGGGACAGCCGATCGACCAATAATTCTCTCTCATCATTGATGTTTCTATCTCTCTCTCTCCCTCTCCCTTACTCTCTGAAATCAATAAAAATACTTTTTAAAAATATTTTTTAAAAAGTTGTCTGGGCTAGTTCACTATACACCATCTAAAAAAATTAAACTGCATAATCTCCATTAAATAGTCAATCTCTTCAGACACTGAAATTACTTGCTATGGAAACATGTTTACCATAACTCAATTCTGTAAAGTTATTTATGGGACCTTTAAAGACAGAAGAACAAGTTAGTATCAAGTGTGAAATATTGCAATTCGAGGCATTTCACTACATATGTGGATGATTTTTATCACAGAATTAAGGTAACCGATGTGATTTTCAAAATTTATAACTTCAAAGCTATATGATTACCAAGAGCTATACAAAACAGACTTATTTACTCACAGCATCATCAATTGCTAATCTCATTATTTCCTGTGTGAATAAAGAAACCTGTCTCCTTTTCTTAGCCACAAAGCACAGCCACAACCCCTGAATCTAAGTATGCTGGAAATGTAATACTGTAAGTAAATCCAGGTCTATTTTCAAGCTTACCTTGCAAAACAAACATGTTTACTTTTTTAAAAAGTATCAAGTTGTAGATCAATTTAAAGAATGTACCTTGGACTCACTGCATCTCGGGGAGAACGAAGCCATTCTTGCAGTTTATCACTGGAAGCAACTCCTGCTTTGACCAGGTATGAATAGGGTTCCACACGGAAGGCCCAGAAGTGCTTCCCTTTTGTAATCCCAACATCTCCAATGATGTAGTCTAAGCTTGTGTAGTATCCCACTTGGATGCGTTCTGCAGCGAGCAGAAGGTTAAATCCAGCTCTGCTCTCTACACGGTCTCTCTTCAAGTTCAACAAGAGGTGTTCATTATTATAACCACATTTTTCATCAAAGAGGAAATTGAAAACTGTAAATAAAGCTTACAATTAGTCTGAGAAATATCTACTAGCATTTCTATAATTTACTATTAAATATAATAGGGTTTTCATATAGAAATTACTGAGAGACAGGATGTATCATACTACCCTTGGTCAAACTACAACAAACCAAAACCCCAACTTAGAAATAACTTCCAATAAACTCTCTATACCTGAAAATGTTCAGAAACCTCAAAGGCAGAAGAAAATATTTTAAATATGAGAAAACTTATGTGGTTCCTTGGAATTGACATAACTAATCTATCCTAAGTATTTCACAATATTAGATCTGTGTTTTACCCCTAAAACAAAGGGTTGACAATTTTCATAATTATCTATGTTTTCTTAAATATTTACTCCAAATTTTATAAATTTGAAAAATAACAGCAATTTTAATAACATCTTTTATTTATTCATCAACATGGCAACATGGGAAGTGTAAAAAAAAGAAAGCATAGGCTTTGTGTTCAGAGAGACATGGGTCTGAATCCTGCTCAAGCATTTAACTGGAATTTAACCTAAATTTTAATTTCCTCAACTAGAGAATGGATATAAGATTACTTCCAAGACTCTATCAACTCAAATCCAGTAAGCATAACAGTGGCTGCTAGTCCAAAAACTGGGGACAATCCAAATGTCCAACAGATGAATGGATAAAGAAAAATGTAATATCCTATATAGTAAAAGGCTAATATGCAAATAGACTGAACAGCAGAACAACTGAACAACCTGGTCACTATGATGTGCTGACCACCAGGGGGCATGCATGGATCATGGCAGGTGTCACTGCGGTGGGATGGTGGAGCAGGTGGGGGGGGGGCGCCAGACCTAGACGGGGTGCCAGTCACTGTCATGGGGGCAAGCCTTTTGTGGTTATTGAAAATTCTTTACTCCCATGCATTGAGGTCCTGCCCAGCGCTTACACCTGCTGTTGGCACCGGCCCAATTGCTTGGCGCCATCAGCAGGTGTGAGTGGCAGCTGGCAGCCCCGATCATCCCTCAGGGCTTCTCTATTTCCCCCTGCTCCTGAGGGGAATCAGGGCAGCAGCTGCTGCTCCCACCCACTGACAGCGCCGGCCCTGTTTGCACCCAGTGCTGGCTCCAGCCCCAATCACTCCACACCATCAGTGGGTTGAGCAGTGCCAGTGCCGTCAGCATGTGGGAGTGGTGGGAGCAGGGCTTGCTGCCAGACAGGGGACCCGGGGGGGGGGGGGGGCTGCTGCTGCAGTGGGAGGGGCCAGATGGGGGCATGGAAGATGTGCCAAGACCTACCCCTGTACCCACAGCAGCCTCTCGGCCCACAGTTCCTTTCAAGGTGCATGAATTTGTGCTGTGGGCCACTAGTATATTAGTCACCCTAGAAAAGAAGGAAATTCTGACATGCTACAACATAGATGAACCTTGAAACCTGCCAGTCACCAAAGGATTCTGCGAGGAACATAGAACAGGCAAACTCATAGAGGCAGAAAGTAGAACAGCGGTTACCAGGCTCTGTGGGGAGGGAGGAAGGGGAGTTACTATTTAATGGGCACAGAGCTTCAGTTTGGAAAAGGTGAAAAAATTCTACAGATGTGAGTGGTGATGGTTGCACAACATTGTTAGTGTACTTAATGTTACTGACCTGTACGTACACTTTAAAATGATAAAAATGGTAAATTTTAACTATATTATACCACAATTTTCAAAATTGTCTACTAGCAAGTTAAAACCATTTTCCATATGGAGCCGACATTCATTCTTCCTGGTGATGCCTATTGTGTCAATATGGTAAGTCATGCATGCTTCTTATCTCAAACGTCTCCCAGTTTGCAAATGAATGTAAATGGTTGTTCACCCTTTTCATATGCTTCTCTCAGAGAAAAGGAAGACAACATTTAACACTTCCTTTCCCCTTCCCCTTCACTGTGTTACCGGACACAGCAGCTCCTTTCAGGTTTCTTTTTTTCTTCCACTTTTAGTCAGAGACTAGAAAGGAAAGTGAAGACTGTATAACCTATAAAATATTTACATACTAACTGCAAATCCATCCTAAAATTCTCTATTGGATTTTATTGATATTCAAGAAAAATCCTTTTAGCCAGCCCTATTTATCTGTAGCCTCATTTTTTAAAATTAGCCACAATGAGCATGAAAAGCCAACAGTGAACGAGTACACTTTGAACAAAAAGGGAAGGAAGGACGGACTGCACAAAATATGGAAACATAAGCCACAACAAATGGGCAGGGGCTATAGAGTCTAGAAACCAACTGACAGACCTCTGAGGCAGTGACCAACAGGGCAAAATGTTTTCCTGCAAACCACAATGAGCATGACCTTGGTCTAAGTGTCCCTTGCCCATGCAGACATTTCAATGAACATCAACTAACCTATAAATCATTCCCATTCTATAAAAATCTGAAGACATCTGTAAGTAGCATCAGTGGGTTTTAACTTGAAAGTGGGGAGGAAGCTATCCACGTGGTTCTAATATATCCCCATGTGTTACGATCACTGTGTTAGAAAATCCAGACAAGTCTAAATTTGGTTAATCAAAATTCTCTTTCATATTATACCAATACATTTTTAAACTATTTTATCTAGATTCTATGTTCTAGAGATTTCTATAAACTGGAACAAATATAGACTTATACTATTTAAAATTTGTATGGTCGCATTTATGCCATTATAATCCCAAATGAATAAATAGCCCTGCTCCAATTCTTCCTTTCAGTTTTCCTTTATTTGATACTAGAGGCCCAGCACACAAAAATTTGTGCACTCAGGGGGGGGTGGAGGGGGGTCCCTCAGCCTGGCCTGTGCCCTCTCGCAGTCTGGGAACCCTCGGGGGATGTCCACCTACTGGCTTAGGCCCACTCCCCAGGGGATTGAGCCTAAGATGGCAATCAGACATCCCTCTGGCAGCCCGGGAGCCCTCAGGGGATGTCCACTTGCCAACAGGGAGCAGGTCTAAGCTGCAGTCAGACATCCTTAGCGCTGCTGAGGAGGCAGGAGAGTCTCCCGCCACCACTACTGTGCTGGCAGCTGGCAGCCTGGCTTGTGGCTGAGCAGAGCTCCCCCTATGGGAGCACACTGACAACCAGGGGGCAGCTCTTGCATTGAGCGTCTGCCCCCTGGTGGTTGGTATGTGTCATAGTGACCAGTCATTCCCAGTCATTCTGCTGTTAGGGTCCATTTGCATATTGTCCTTTTATTATATAGGATCAATCAAAAATCTAATCCTCTCCTACATGGTGAAATTAATGTAATCAGTCCATTTCTAAAACCTAGTTAGGTACAGTTTCTATGAACTTTTACAAATAAGAGCTGCTTTTACTGTAGGTCTACATAGAGACATTGGCTAGTTTGTTTATCAAGGTCTCTTCCAATGCTATGCTTTTTAATTCCCAATGGTTACAATACCTGGAGCAGGAGGAGTATGAAGAATCAATTCTCTGCTGCAAGGACTGCAGATTGAACCCTTGTAGGCTCTTACTCTGAAAGCGTAGTTACAGTTACTTTCAAGTTCTGAAATAACTTTACTTGTGCCACAAACTTCTATCTCTTTCCAAGACAACATTTCCTGATCTCTATTGATCTTCCGATATTCGAGGACATAGCTATCAGCTGTATCCTTTTCTGGATGGTGCCAATTTATCAAAGCATTGTTATAAACTTTGCTCTCTTCCTCATTGATCTCTGGCACATCTATGCCTAAAAAATTATGAAACAGAAAATAATGTTAAAATGTTGCTATTAAAGAATCTATGTTTTT
>PVJC01018676.1:0-31070 GCA_004026665.1 Murina feae | reverse complement strand
AATGGGGGGTGGAGGAGGTGGAGGAGGTGAAGGGGGTAAGGGGTGGGAGTGTGCAGGAGGCAGCCGATCAATGCTGTTTCTCTCTCATGATGTTTCTCTCTCATCAATGTTTCTATCTCTCTATTCCTCTCTCTCCTTCTCTCTCTAAAACACCAATAAAAACATATTTTTTAAAAAACTTCACAAATGCCCTTTGCAAAAACCTTTATCATTTCAACAGCACAATAGATTTCCTTGCACATTAAGAACATAATACTTCCTATTAAATTGGTGGCCTTCACCAAGACCTACACAACATGGCAGTTCCATACGTGATGCAGGTTCATGGTTAAGGTGACACAGTATAGATAAATGATTAAAGTGGTTAACGGGCTCTGGAGTCACAGGAACTTGCCCTCAGATCCCAGTCCCCACTCAGCAGCTGCCTAACCTTGGAACAGTCTCTAGTTTCTCTAAAGCCTCAGTCTCCTCAACCGTGAAAGCGCAATGACGGCACCTGTTCCCCCCCACTGTTGTGTGAATTAAATCAGTGCTTGATGTGGTGGACATATCATGGACCTTCAAGAAGAGTAATTAGTAGTAGCACGATAAGGGTATATATGCCATATACCCTTCAAGCACCAACAGATCTGCTAATTTGCATTCAGTGGCTTTAAAATTAGCCATGGCATTTCCACCCACTCGACACTGTAAGATGCAAGTAAGAGTAAGTGAATAACAGTGGCCTACAACCTGTCTTCTCTTTTGAAAGAGTTTTCTAATTAGCACATTAACTAATTCACTCCTTACAAACGTGCAATTCGTAAATACAAACGTAAGTGATTTTATAAATGTAAATGCATTACAAATTCATTGTAATGAAGCATAATTAAGAATTGCACAGTGATGTGTTTGTTTTATTTTCATGCTGGGCATTTTAAATTTAATAAATTTATTATTCCTACAAGACCATGTTAGGGCATTAACTTAAATCTCTAATTTTAATTTTAATTAAACGAACCAATATGGTCAAAATGAATCTCAGAAATAATCCACTGCAGCCCCAGCTGGTTTGGCTCAGTGGATAGAACCTCGGCCTATGAAACGAAGGGCCCTGTATGCATTCTAGTCAAGGGCACAAACCTGGGTTGCAATAGGTTCCTCCCCAGCCTGGGCCCTGGTGGGGCTCATACAGGAGGCAACTAATCGATATGTTCCTCTCACGCTGATTGTTTTCTCTGTTTTTCCCTCTTTCTTCTACTCTCACTAAAAATCAATGGGAAAATATCCTCAGGTAAGGATTACAAAAAAAAGAAAAAAGAAAGAAAGAAGGAAAGAAAAGAAAAAAAAGAAAGAATCCACTTCCCAAATATTTAAAATTTAAATCTCCTAAACATATTTTTAGCATTTTTTCTTTACTTTTTAGATTTAGTGGATCTTAAGAACAATAGTGAAATTTCATTTTCCTGGGTAGATCCAGTTGAAACTGTGTTTTGCACATGGAAGGGCCAATCATTATTATAAACTGATTCAACAGCAATTTTATTTGCAAATTTGGAAATTCTTAACTTCAAAAACAACGAAACTAAAAAATATTTAGAAAAAAACCTGAGGATGTGACTAAATAACAAAATATTTATCCAAAAAAAATCAATGCTATAGCTAACATGTTTTTCTAGATGAGGATAAACAAAGAAATCCCCAGTTAATTACACGGCTACTCATTTCAAACACTCGAACTACAAGTAGTACTAAAGGACATTCAAATGTTATCCATAATGCTTTTCAACTTTTTCTAATCCACATTCAAGCTTTATATCATACTCACATTCATTTCTATTAATTCACATTCATATTTATACCTCATTTCTGGTCATTATTGTGTACTAATTCATGTTATTGTCTATTTGATGGCTATTCTAATGGACTGTACTAAAATCAGATAGTAAATCTGGCCTGGATTGTGACTGTCTTACATTCTTTCTTGTGTGTCACTTTTATATGCAAAGAAATAGGGGCAGATAGAAATGTTTTTTAAAAAATAAAACCGTGTTGCTATATTCCAAATAATTGGAAGAACTATAGCGCCATCTTGTGGAAGAAAGTATCTAATTAATGAAACTCTGATTCTTTTTAAAAAATGTAATTGAATTTCTTTTAATAATAAATTACTTTAAAAATGCTTTAATCTGGAATGTCTGTCAAACAGCAACGATATTATCCTGGACAACTAATGTATGTATATATAACACAGAAACCATACGGTCTATGTCTGTGTTATAAAATTAACATCTTTTTTAGAGGTTGCCCAGAACCCAAAGAAGGAATCTGAAAAGAGGGTGAGAGGTAGGAGAAGAATAAAGCTGGAGGTCTTGGCTTCTCCATCCTTCTTTTCAAACTGAAAGGAAATCCTTACCATGACTGCAGCAGTTTCTCAAGAACTCAATGAGGAAGCATTTCCTTTAATATCCATAATCAGGAAGAAGGGAATAAGTCAAGAAGGTAGGAGGGGAAATAAGATTGGCTGGGGGCAATCAGCCTCATATATATCTTTATTTCTTCTACTTAGTGCAATTTACCAAAGTGTACTGAGAGGCGACAATGTGCCAAGCGCTTGCTAAGCACGGGGAGTCCCTTCAAGATGCTTAAGAGACAAGTGAAGGACACAGGTCATTTCAAGGCGGAGGAAGTACCCAGGAAGACTAGTCTGGGAGCTCATGCCACCTACAGAACACTGAGCATAATGTCGAAGGGAAAGAGAAAGGGGAGGTTTTTCACTCATGCTCCCGAATTAGTGAATAGAATTGCGATGGGCAGTTTGACAGACATGAGCAGAGCAAGGATGATGGGCCAGGTACACAGGTCACCAGGGTAGAAAGCCTGGGTGCCTAGCAAGGAACAATTGTAGGGTGAGACCTTGCCCCCAGGGGAACCTTTCCTCCCCTAGCATATTGCTGGTCATGCAGTTTAGACCTTTCCTCCCTAGAGGTAAAATCTAGGCCTCAATGGTATTTCAGCTTCAGGCCCAGAAAAGCAGCAAAACCAGACAAGCAATACCTTGGCTGACCTCAGGGCTAGAAGCATTAAGATAATGACCCCCTGCTCTGGTGCCCACCAACTGTCCCTGAAAGGACACACCTGCAAAGCTACTGAATAGTCTATTGAGATCCTCCCAGGGGGCCTCCTCTAAAATCTCCACCCTTAAGATGGAGGCCACAGTGTGCTCTCCCTCCTGAGAGCAGCATGCCCTGGCCTTCCCCTCTCTGTCCACTTCCTCTTCCCCCAGGCATGCCACCTTTACCTTCCTCACTCCCAGTCTCCAAGGGCCCTTCCTCTACCTCTATAACTTGTTCTCTCAGCCCATTTCTTCTACAAATTACTACTTCTAACCCCTGTGATTTTCTAAATAAATGCGCTCTTGTAGTTTGTCTTGACTCTGGATTCTTTTTTAGCCAGAACTCAAGTACCAAGGTTGCTGAACCCAGGTTCTGACTGACCCCACTGCTCTTAACACCTGGTGCCATTCCTGCCGCTGCTAACAGAACCGAATGGTGAAACCCAAATGGGTGAACCTTATGCTCCACATACTTCTCAAAGTACTTTACAGACTACCATACAAACCCCAAAAGGCAGAGTACAGAATGTCCTTTTTGTAGAATCAAATACCCTCTCCTTCTTTTGTGCTTCCATGACACTTTATTCATAACCTAATATGAAACTTAACTTTCTATGAATAATCATTAATAATTATTTACCTCCCTGCTTCTACTAAGACTACAAGCTCTTTGAAAATCAAGACTGTCTTACTTATTCTTTTACACTTAACACTAACCACAGTGCATATTCAGCACTCGACACAAGTTCATTGAGTTAAATCAATTATATTGTACTAGTGGCTCAGTGCACAAAATTTGTGCATGGGGGGGTCCCTCAGCCCACCTTGCACCCTCTCCAACTGGGACCTCTCGGGGAATGTCCGACTGCTGGTTTAGGCCTGATCCCACTGGCAGTCAGACATCCCTCTCACAATCCAGGATCGCTGGTTCCTAGCCACTTACCTGTCTGTCTGACTGATCACCCCTAACTACTCTGCCTGCCAGCCTGATTGCCCCCAACTGCCCACCCTCCACCAGCCTGATCACCCCCAACTTCCCTCCCCTCCTAGCCTGATTGCCCCTAACCGCCTCTGCCTCAGCCCCACCACCATGGCTTTGTCCAGAAGGTCTCCTGGTTTAATTAGCATATTACCCTTTTATTAGTATAGAGTAGAGGCCTGGTGCATGAAATCCGTGCATGCGAGTGAGGGGGTCCCTCAGCCCAGCCTGCCCCTCTCACAGTCCGGGACCCCTCAGTGGATGTCCTACTGATAGTCCCAGTCTGGCAGGCACTGTGTGTGTGTGTGTGTGTGTGTCTGTGTGTGTGTCCCCACTGGGGGCCTCCCCCCAGCCACATCTGAGGCTCAGAGCAGTCACCCTGTGTGTGTGTGTCTGTCTGCTGGGGGGTTGCCCCCAGGCACACTGTGGAGGCTTGGAGCAGGCACCCCTCTGTGTTGATCTCTCAGGCTCCTGACCTCACTTGCTTGTTGTTCTCTCCCTTGAGCTGTGGCCAGGGCTGGGTGCTGCCTGCCAGCCATGCTTTCCTGCTCTCCGATCTCTCAGTGGTGACTGGGAAGCAGGCAGGCCTCACCTGCATGCTGCCTCCCAGCCTGGCCAGCCTGGCCTGCTCCCTGATCTCACCCTGGTGACCTGGAAGCAGGCAGGCCCCACCTGCATGCTGCCTCAAGGCCAGGCAGCCTTGCCTGCTCCCCAATCTTACAGCAGTGACTGGGAAGCAGGCAGGCCTTGCCTGTGCGCTGCCTCACAAGCCTGGCCAGCCTTTCCTGCTCCAGGATCTTGCTCCTCCAATCAGGAAGCAGGCAGGCCTCACCTGCATGCTGCCTCTCTGCCAGGCCGCCTTTCCTGCTCCCCAATCTCCCTCTGGTGACCTGGAAGCAGGCAAACCCTGCCTGCACGCTGCCTCGTGGCCAGGCGGCCTTGCCTGCTCCCTGATCTCCCCCTGTGACCGGGAAGCAGGCAGACCCTGCCTGCTGCTCTGCCTGCTGCCAGGTGGCCTTGCCTGTTCCCCGATCGATCGCCACAATGACCTGGAAGCAGGCCCTTCTGGGGGTTGCCTGCTGGTGGTGCTTGCCTGCTCCAGGGTGGCAGACCTGTTCACGGGTTGCCAGTTTTGGAGGCAATGCCTGTTGGACTCATGCTGCCAGGGTGACGCCACCAGCGTCCTGCCTCACCACTATGGGTGCCTCCATCTTTGTCTCAGAGTAATGACTAATTTGCATATTACTCTTTTATTCTATAGGATTATTAGTATAGATGAGAGTATTTGTGCTTGGCCACAATGATACATGCGCCTGAATGAGAATCATGAAGGTATTCCTTAAGATATCCAGACCAGCACAAAGAATGAGTTGTGCTGGGATATTTCCAAGGTTGTTGTTTACCAAATTCTTATTTTAGGTCTTTCACCTCTAAATCTGTTTTTTAAATTCTATCTCCTGAACAAACAAGGATAGTTAATTTTTAAAAAATTGTCTCTATATCTGTATCTATGTTTTTAATTTGGGGATGGAGAACTTTGGGATGATTTTTTTTCCCTAAAATTTTCTTTCTTTAAACAAATAAAAATCTAAAGCGGTAGACTGCTTAACTGCTAGAGCACTAAGAAAAAAAGCAAGAAAAATCAATTATTACCCAAGAAGATGAAAAGCTTCCCGGGGTGATATGTTTGTGCTTGCTTCCCTCCTCCTCACCGGTCCTCTCTCAACTTACTAGTAGTTCCCACCCAACCCTCCACCTGAATTTTATTCTTTACCTAAAACAGGAGTGGGGAACCTTTTTTCTGCCAATAGGCAATTTGGGCCATACAAAATTATCAACTTAAAAATTAGCCTGGTATACTTGGTCATTTAATTACCTCACCCCTAATGCCTTGGCAGGGGCAGACCAAATGATTTCGGGGGCCAGACGTTCCCCACCCCTGACCTAAAATATTACCATCTGATTACAGAAGAGTTAGCAGCAGGCCAAGAAAGAGGATTCATTATAAATCATTTACAAAGAACAATTTGGAATATAATTTCTGTTTTATTTGAATAACTTTTATTTCTGTTTTACTTGGCTACATTTAGGCACTCCCTTCAAGATAGTCACATGACTGCAAAAAGAAACAGAACTCGCTCACCAACTTTTAACCAAAAATGGAAGTAAAGCTCTCCAGAGAGGCTACCATTAAACAAGTTTAACGTGTCCTGCCCTTGCTCGTGCCTGGAAGCTGGACTAAGGAAGGCTAACACTAGGATTGCAACATATGTTCACAAAGCAAGAACCTAATTCCCAGCATCTCTATTTTTAAGTGGAGGCCAATGGTTTTACAAGCTGGTTTGCAAAGAAGAAATGCTTCAGCAGTCATTAAATACTGTAAGAGGGGGAAAGTCCTGATGTGAAATAACAATTCCTTTAGTTCTTTATAGGGTCAAGGAGTTTAAACATCGCCTTTAAAATGTAATGCCGAAAAGCGGAAAAGTCATTATAATGCACTGCAAAGTTCTCTCATTTAAAATGCCACTCAGACGTGTACTTTTGTAATAATACAGAGTGCTAAGCATGAAGTTCATATTACAATCTATTTCGGAACTCCTACTTTTGATTAAACAAGATAGTTACATGAAGGTCCAGGAGTGGTATCTGGTACTTAATTGTTTCCTTCCCTTTTCCTTTTGGAAATAAGACACCGTGGGCATGTTTCTCATTTCCTTGGCAATATATTAAATCTCTCTGAATCTCAGTGTCTTCCTGTGAAGGATAATGACACCACCTCATCCAGTCATTGTAAGGGGTAAAAGATATAACAGACGTAAATAGCTAATTTAATTTAAAGTTGTTGCTCTGTAGAAAGTAATTATCATTATTAGCACTGATGTTATTTTTAGAGTGGTTTGGTCTATACTGCATATCCAAACTTCTAATTTTCACAATATTCATCAAAACCCAAATCTAAATAGACAAACTTTGCTCAAATCTTATTGGTGTTATACACAAAACCTCGAAGGGAGGTAAGAACAATTATGTTTCATATTTTTAAAATATGAGTTTTTTCAAAGTGTCATCTTTGGGATTTTAATAAAACAGAATTATCCATCTATAGTCTAGTTTGTTCAATATTTATCAAAAATTATTTTCCAACCCTAACTGGTTTGGCTCAGTGGATAGAGTGTCAGCCTGAGGACTGAAAGGTCCCAGCTTCGATTCTGGTCAAGGGCATGTACCTTGGTTTCAGGCACATCCTCCAGTGGGGAATGTGCAGAAGGCAGCTGATCGATGTTTCTCTCTCATCGATGTTTCTAACTCTCTATCCCTCTTCCTTCCCCTCTGTAAAAAATCAATAAAATCTATATATTTTTTTAAATTTTTTAAATAAAAAAATCAGTTTCCAAAAAGAAAATCCAGTTGTACTCATTTAAGAATCCTTGTAGTAGCTGGTTGAAAAATCTGAGATCTTATTGAAAAAGACAAGACTAGCTTCTTTAGCAGCTCTGAAGTAAAGCTGAAAATGCCAAAGGGAGTTTCTTTGGTAGATGCTATTTTATTACCCTTTTCAGCAGTTTTCCACTTGAATGCCTTTTAAACTTGTGATTTAGCCACACTTTATTTTTTATTGTATTTCAACCTGGGAGGCAAATAAGTTAATCGACTGAATTGAAGACCTGGAACCACCAAAAATTCTGGTTCTAGTGCTAGCATTGATTTAGCTATTAAAATTCTATTCATTAAATTAAGATAATAACCTGATGACTTCCAGAAATGTGCTAGCAAGATCTCTTGCTGTGGCCCTGGTTGATCTTTACTAGCCATGTTATCTGTTCTAGTGGTTTCAGCTGTCACTCCTAAAGAGCATATAGTCCAATCCAAACATGTTACGCATTCTGTCCTGCACATCTCTCTAGATGTCCCATAGTCACATTTCATCTAAAGTCACAATCACCTTCATAACAAAAAATAGTTGTTTATTTGGTTTCCCCAATTCTGACTAAAGAAGCCACTAATCTCATGGACACTGCAATTTAACACCTCCATTTTTAATCCATGCTAGTCAGTTAAAAATGTTAACTTACTCTGCTCTACTCCAGGTCTGACAAATAACTTCTTACCTCTACAGTCGTAATAGCTTCTTAATTGCCTCTCTGCCTCAGTTTCCTCCCTCCAGTCCATCTCGATTACTATTGCCAAATTATTCTCCCCAACCCCAGTGCTATGATCTCCTTTACTCAGAAATCTTTCACATTCTCCTGGATGGCAAAATAAAGTCAAAATACCTAACCTGTCTCTCAAGCACCTCCAGGCTATTTGTATTTCTCTGGTAATACTTGTCTTACAATAGAATAGAGTCATACCTCTTAGATTTTAAAATCATAAATAAAATCATGAACCATTACCCTGGAAAAGTCCTCTGACAGGCGCTTCCCTGGAGACCATGAGTTGGTTTGGCACAGCCACTTTTTCCTCCAACACTGGAACAGATTCCTGTGTCTTTGGTTGAGCACCAGCTGAAGCAGTTGGTTTGCTTTTAGGGTCCATTTTGTATGAAAAATGCATACATGCCTATCTTTAAAAGTTAGACTCATACTCAGCTCAGCGATATGCTGCACTTCCGAGGCCCCCAGAAGAGAGACTGACCAGGAAAACCACACAGTCAAGTGTGTTCCTGCGGTGCGCACTCCAGACAGTACTGCCAGCACTATTGAAAGTGTACATTTTCTCTTTTTTTATTTCTGGGATTACTGGTTTATTTTGTTAAGATGATGAAGTTCCACTGTTAACTCTTTTAAACTAGTAATAATTACTGTTCAGGTACTTGCCTTTCCTCTGCCCTTGAACTGTGAGGATAGGAATCATGTCACATTCCTGTCTAGAACATTCTATATAGAACTTTCGCTGCACTGTCACCCTGTAAATATTTTCTCAACAAATCAAATTTGCTTTGATTTGTTTGAAACAGTTAAGTTGAATAACAGGGTGGTTTTAAACAGAATATTCCTAATAAAAATGTTATTTCTTATTTTATTAAGAATCTATATCTTTTTCCGTGAAGTCATGGTGACAAAGTCTTTTCTGCTGCAATCATTTTAAAGCAACAGGCTTTTTAATTTTTTTTCAAAAATAAATTGATCTATTTTAAACATAATAACATAATATCAAAGCCCCAGTGGAGGCAGCGACATAGAGATGTACTTGTTATCTATATTTGATAACCAAAACATATATACAGATAGATATTTATATGCCAAAATAATAATAATCTACAGTTGTTATATTAAACTGACAATGAAGAAATGACTAATGTACTGTGTCATCATAATTATATTAGAATCACCAAAAAATATCTCAGAAAATCTTCATCATACTACCCCATATAACCTAAGATTGTTACAGGAGCTACGTGAATATTTACTTTGGGGGAAGTCTAAGCATCCCAAGCTGCTTCTAAAGTCTATTTAAATATACCACCCTGTGCATGTTGAGGGACAGACAAAAAAACATGCTAGACTCACTGCCTCATCCTCTAGATCCTGTGTTTGATTCTTCCTAAGCTGTAGGGATGGATTCCACCTGCAGCATCCGACAGTGCGCACTGGGCAGGTCTGAGGCGCTATCCTAAGCAGCAGAGCTGCTGGGCACCTAAAGGGCAGCTGAACGGGGGCTCTGGACCGTGTCACACGGCCTCGCTCCCCCAGGAACACCCGTGGGGCTTTCAAAATGTTCTTGGGAAAGTGGATCGCAGTGAAGAGCAGAGTTTCCTGGTGACCTCTGGAGGGCTCAGGGGGCGCATTGCTGCAGGCTGCCATCTGGGGGCCTCGGGAGGAAATGGCTTCTGGGGTGTGAGGAAGGTTTCATGCTGAACATCAGCCAGCATGCGGCACTGAGGCTAAACCACCCCATATGGAGCTAGAAAAGATGCATATGCCTTCTGAGGCTCCATGCCGCCCTCCTAGAAGCTTCTAGCCTTTGACACATATCCAGAGATGTTGCCCTAAAGGAGAAAAGTTACATGTCACAATCTGATCTAATAAAAGAGTAATATGCAAATTAACCCTTACTCCATTACACCTAAGCCACGCCCACCAACCAAGCCAGGCCCACCAGCCAATCAGAGCGATGATATGCAAATTAACCCAGCCAAGATGGTGGCCGATAGCCACAGAGCTAGAGCAAACAGGAGGCCAGCAATGGAGGAAGCTGCCTGCCTAGGCCGGTTGTGGCCTCCACTCAAGGCAACAAAGTTTCAATTATAGAAGAAGAACCCCAGAAACCTGCTTCCAGCCAGCCTCGCTGGGACCTTGGGTCAATGGGAGCTGTGGCCAACCTGCAAAAAGCCCTCACCCAGGCTGGCCAGGCATCTCAGTAGGGACCCGAACCCTGAAGGGGCTGTGGGCAGCCTGAAAACGGTCCTCAGTCCCTCACCCAGGCTGGCCCCACCCCCATGGGGTGAGGGTCCCCACTGGGGGCTTGGCCAGCATGCAAACAGCCATCAGCCCCTCACCCAGGCTGGCCAGGCATGCCAGCAGGTGGACATCCTCCGAGGTGTCCCAGACTGCAAGAGGGCACAGGCTGGGCTGAGGAACCCCCTCACAAGTGCACAAATTTTTGTGCACCAGGCCACTAGTTAGAAAATAACAGACTATCTACAGGCTTTGGAATCAGACAGACTTGTATTCAAATCCAAACATTGCTGCTTATGAGCACGATATGGTAAATAATATACCATATTTTCTGGTGTATAAGACTACCCCTAACTTTTGAGAAGATTTTTCTGGGTTAAAAAGTCCAGATGGAGACCATATGTGGCACAAAAAGGAGCCAACCGGAGACACTTGCAGTCTCTGTCCAGCTCTATTGAAATGAATGGAATGTGGCCATTTTTTAGCTCCCCCCACCGTATGCGGCGACCGCAGATTTTCTAGTCCAGTTTGGAAGTTTCAGCACCCACCCTATAAGACGACACCTGGAGTATAAGACGACCCCCAACTTTTGAGATGATTTTCCTGGGTTAAAAAGTTATCTATTTTTTCTTTCTTTCTTTCTTTTCTTTATTGGTCAAAGTATTACAAATCTGTCCTCATCTCCCAATAACGCCCAACCCTCTGTCCCTCACTCATGCTGTCAGCCCCCTGTTGTCTGAGTCCATTGTGTTGGTTTATATGTATGCATACAAGTCCTTTGGTTGATCTCTCCTCCCCACCCCCACCCTCCCTCCAGACCAATCACTGCTTCTCTTTCTCTGGATCTGTTCCTGTCCATCAGTCTATGTTGTTCTCTATATTCCACAAATGAATGAGATCATATGATATTTATCTTTCTCTGATTGGCTTATTTCACTTAGCATAATGCTCTCCAGTTATCTTATATGTTGGAAAATATGATATATAATCTCTCTAATCTTCACTTTTCCTTATCTGGAAAATTGGACTTGCTTGGTGTAGACGGTGCTTCAAAAATAGAATATACACTAATAAAAGGATAATATGCAAATTGGTCACAACACCCTCACAGTCATGACCAGATATGCTAATTAGTCAATACCAGTATGCAAATTGACCATCACTCCAACACACAAGATGGCTTCCCCCATGTGGTCAAAGATGGCCACTCCCATGTGGCCACAAGATGGCCACCACGAGATGGCCTGCAGGGGAGGGCAATTGTGGATGACCAGGCCTGCAGAGGAGAGCACTTGGGGGTGACCGGGCCAGCAGGGGAGGGCAACTGGGGGTGACCAGGCTAGCAGGGAAGGGCAGTTGGGGATGATTGGGCCAGCTGGGCAACAGTTAGGCATTGATCAGGCTGGCAGGGGAGTGGTTATGGGGTGATCAAGCTGGCAGGCAGAAGCAGTTATGGGCAATGGAGCAGGCAGGCAGGCAGGCAAGCAGTTGGGAGCCAGCAGTCCTGGATTGTGAGAGGGATGTCTGACTGCTGGTTTAGGCCCGATCCTATAGATCCCAAGGGATCTCAGATTGGACAGGGTGCAGGCTGGGCTGAGGGACACCCTCCCCTCCAGTGCACAAATTTCATGCACCAGGCCTATAGTATATTCAATAAAAGGAAGTTGTACTACTTGTTTTGTTCATTTTATTTAACAATATGGTTGGAATCTCTGAGGCTCTGGATGGGATGTCTTATTCAGCCAGCTATCTTAATAGAAACCCACCCAGACTCTAGACCAATAAGAGCTAGACCTGGTGAAACATGAGATGTCTGGAGAAAGTCTACTACTCCCAAACCCTACTGTGTTGTATACTTTGGGTACAGGTTTTTGGTGGTTTTTTTTTTTTAATTTTTTATTGTTGAAAGTATTGCATAGGTTGTCTTTTCCCCCCCATTACCCTCTTCCAGCCCATTCCTCTCCTCTTCCCACCACCTCCCATCACTCGATTGTTGGTGTCCACAGGTCATGCATATTTGCATACAAGTTCATTGGTTGATCTCTCCCACCCACCCTCCCTGCCTTCCCTCTGAGGTTCAACAGTTTGTTCTGGGCACAGGTTTTTAATTGTTCTCACAGTCATCAAATTGTTCTCACAGTCATCAAATTGGATCTATCCAAGCCCCCACCTAGTGTAGCCAATATGTTGAAATGGACTTCCAACTGCACATCTGGGAACTTTGATTCCAGAGCCTCATCCTGAATTACAGTCACCAGAGTCAGCAGGGTGGGGAGGCAATGAAGTGGGAAGGGCCAACCTACCTACCTAACCTCTGCCTATCCCTTTGCCTGGTGTTGGTGTCTGTACCTAGACTTCACTTTTGAAACATCTCAACATCAGGCACATCTGACACTTTGTTTAATGATTCTGATCCCCCCTGCTGCTGCTACCCAGAAGTTTCCCTTCTCCCATCTGTCTTTGCATTAGACCCTTGGACACTGATTCTGCCTGGGTTTAAACTGTTTCACCCTCAACTTAGATTTGTAAACTTGAGGTCTCTTTAGCATCAGTTTTCCCCAGCCCTCACTGCACAATATCCCCATCTTAATCTCAGATTGTTCCTTTCTCCCTAACAGTTCTCTACAGACCAGATAGCTATGGCTGCAGTATTTTCTATAAGAAAAAATTAGGGCTTTGTTGTCTGGAGACACCAAACTAGCAAATAAGATTCTTGATAGAGGATGTGGCTAAACACATAGAGTCAATTGATTTCATTAGTTTCTTTTAACATTCTTATCAAGGAAAAATTTATAAACACACAGAATTGACTAATAAAAGCATTCTCCATCCTTTAATCAAGAATGTAGTCTAAACACAGTAACTGTATATTATTAATTAATATGGTGGCTTTTGTCTAGTCCCATTATGGCAGAGCATGTGCTTAGAGTTTTGTCTCTGGTTGGGTTGTTTTTTTGTGGGGGATTTTCTGTTGTTTTGGGTTTTTTTCCTGTAATAATTATGGATTCCCACTGATCCATCTAGTTTCTTGTCTGGAACACTTAGCGACCAGGAACATGTATTTTTAGGATAGCAAGCTAGGAGGTGAATAATACAGGAATTAATTAGTGGCCTAAGGATTGCAAGGGATAACAAAGGGTTCACACAGATATTACACTACAATTTAGACTAGTTAGACCTCAATGCATCCTCATAGATGGACACAGATATTCATCTTAAAGTACTATAGACCTCTCATTTCCTCTCCTGTCTCGGGTTAGCATTCCACATTTTATGTTCTTAGTGGTTTGTAAATTAATGAATTCTTTGAGGGGAAGAAATTAATCTTTCTGGGTGGATGTTTATCAATATTAATATGAGATAATGTTCAAATGCTGTGCTGGTACATTCTGTTCTACAAAAAAAAGCGCTGTCTCTATCCGCATGTGAAATAAGCAATACCAGCCAATTAGGAAAACAAATCTTTGAATTACTTTGAATGAAACATCAAAGGATCAGATGCCAGAAAAGGCAACAACAGATTTCTTTCCTTATATTCACATTATAAAACTGCAACTCTGGAAAATATTTTTCTAGGAGTTCCCTGTTTCCTAGAGTCACTGTCATCAGGTTTTGACATAAACTATTTCCGGCACCCAATTTAAAAAACAAGCAGCTATTATATTTCCAAAATGTCTATTTCCAGAGATGTTTTAATAACAGAATAATGTTATGCGCTTCCCTCTGCCTCCTTCTCCAAAAGTAGGCAGTTCAAGGTGTGTTTATTCATTCTTACAAACGTATTTCCCCACTCTGTCAAAAAGAGAAGCATAATTCAATTGAAGTGTATACAAACGATGCTTCCTTAGACCATATTATGTGACAAGCTGTAAATAAAATTAACTTTTTATGAATACATAATGCATGGGATATGTTTCCAGGGTTGCATATAAAGAGTGTTTTAATGGCATACATTTTTCTAGGCAACCAAAAGCAAGTTGTTACTTCAACAATCCATGGACTGAATATAAAGCAATATAAAAGTGTTTCAGCTCAAACTTATAATCCTAGCATCTGAAATATTGATATGCCAGCACAGTAAGCTTCCTCTAGAAAATTATATTTTTGGAATATTATGTTAGTTACTGTGAACTTTTTTATACTTCAAGTATTTAATACTATAAGACTAGAACTTTTATTTTAATGTTAGATTTCTTTAAATGGTGTATACTACCATTTAAAGAAATTTAACGTTCTATGACTGGAAAACACATAACAGAACCAATCCTATCTAATAAAAGAGTAATATGTTAATTAGGTGTCACTCCATCACAAAGAGGAACACCCCCATAGCCACAAGATGGCAGCTCAGCCCTGCCACTGAAGTGGTCAGGCCTGTTAGCCAGGCAGGTGGTGGGGGAAATGAGAGGCCTGAGGGGCAAAACAGGTGATCAGATGGGGCTGGGGGTCCCCTGCCCAGGCCAGAGGCCTTTGCCAGAGGCCTCAAGCATGGGCAAGGGTAGAGCCAGTGATCAGAGGGGGCAGGGGCACAGCCAGTGATCGGAGGGGTATGAGGGTACCTTACAAAGGCATAAGGCCTGGGCCAGAGGCCTCAGGCCTGGGCAGGGGCAAGGCCAGAGAATGCAGGGGCCTGGGCTCCACAGAGCCAGCGATCAGAGGGGCAGGGGCAGAGCCTGTGATCACAAGGGTCTGGGCACTGGTGAAGCTGGCAAAGCAGGGGTCTGGAAGGCCCCCACCCAGGCCTGTAGCTTTGGCCAGAGGCTTCAGTGGGGCAGGGGCAGAGCCAGTGATCTCAGGGCCTGGGCAGGGACAGAGCCGGTGATCACAGGGGCAGAGGAGGAGCCTGTGATCACAGGGGTCTGGGCACAGGCAGATCTGGCAATACAGGGGTCTGGAGGTCCTCTGCCCAGGTCTGTAGCCTTGGACAGAGGCTGTAGTGGGGCAAGGGCAAAGAACACGGTCAGAGGGGCCTGGGGGTCCCCTGCCCAAGCCTTCAGCCCTTGGCCAGAGGCTGCCAGTGGAACAAGGGCAGAGCCAGTAATGGCAGGGGGTAGGATCAGAGCCAGTGATCGCAGCAGCCTGGGCTCTGTGAAGCCTGCAATCAGAGGACCTTGGGGGTCTTCTGCCCAAGCCTGCAGCCTTAGGCAGAGGCTACAGGCCTGGACAGGGGCAGAGCCAGGGATTGCAGAGGTCTGGGGGTCCCCTGCCCAGGCTGCATCTTTGGCCAGAGGTTACAAGCCTGGGCATAGGTGGAGATGGGATTGGAGGGGCAGGGGTGAAGCCAGTGATTGGAGTGACCTATGTAGGAAACACCTTTTCTTACAACTCATTGGCTAAGCTCCCTGTATGCCACTTGTAATATTTTTAGTAACTTGGGTAATAAGAATCCAAAAAGATGATCTAGGGTTTTTCCACCACACACCTGGAGAGAAAAAAATGAAGGTCCACTGCTGGAGGGTTAAGAAATGTCATATCCTGCCCTAGCCAGTTTGGCTCAGTGCATAATGTCTCAGCATGCTGTCTACAGGGTCTGGGTTCAATTCTGACCAAGGGCATGTACCTAGGTTGCAGGCTCCTCCTTGACTGAAGCCCAGGTCAGGGCATATGCAGGAAGCAACCAATCAAAGTGTTCATCTCACTTTCCCTTCTCTTCTACATTCTCTAAAAATCAATGGAAACATATCCTCAGGTGAGGATAAAAAAAAAAAAAAAGAAAGAAAGAAATGTCATATCCTATGATAGACACATCTTAAAAATGCCTAAAGAAAGTTGTCTTTTTTTTTCATGGTGAAGGGACTGGAGTCCGTGTTGATGAAATCACCTTGGTAGTTGCAGTGACTGGCAGTGGCTGTAGCAGAGGGGTGATGGGGCTGGTGGCTTCCCCTGATTAGCCTGGTTGCCTTCCACAAAGGGAGACCAGACTGTGGCTTAGGCCCACTCCCCAAGGGGAGCAGGGAGTGGGCCTAACCCATCAGTAGGACACCCCCTGAGGGCTCCCAATATGAGAGAGAGGGCAGGCTGGGCTGAGGAACCCCCTCTCCCCCCAGTGCACGAATTTTGTACACTGGGCCCCTAGTTTTTTATAATTTAGCAGGAAAAGCAACAAACCAAAGATCATGCATAATATTAAAGGTGTCACAACATAGTATACTAAAAAACTGGATATAAAACTTTATTTAAAGAATAGTTCTGATTTCAAATTATATATATTTTTAAAAGCCTGGAAGAAATCCAATAAAATGCTATCATTAGATGTCTCTTAGAGGATGCATGTTCTTTCTGTGTATCTTTCTATATTTTTCCATTCTCTACAGTAAACATTAATTTTACTTTCAGAAAGTAAAAATAATTATTAAGCACCTATTATATGCCAGGCTCTGACTGAGGTACTGGGTTTATAGTAGGAAACAACGCAAAGTAAATTCCTGCCCTCATAGAGCTTACATTCTTCAAGGGAGAATAATAACCAAATAAATATGTAAATAAATATAATGTCAGTGGTGATGAGTTCTATAGAGGTAAAAAAGTTAAGGAGATGGGGAAATATAGGGAATGGGGACGTGTGATTTTATACAGATGGTCAGGGAAGGCATTACCCATGAGTCAACATGTAGGAAGGGAGAGATGTGCAGGAAGTGAAAGAAGGAATCTCACAGGTATTTAGAGGACAAGGGATCAAAGCAGAAGAAAGCTCCTGATGCAGAAGAGAGCTTAGCATGTTTGAGGAAGAGTAAGAGCTGGAGCTCTGAAGGAGGAGGAGATGGGTAGATGATGGTGAGCACAGAGTGAGAGCTCAGAATCAGGGCTTGAGACATTGATACACCATCAGCTAAAAGGCTTTAAGAAAAGGAGTGCCATGGTCTAACTTACATTTGAAAGTAACTTTGTACAGAGTAGACAGTGGAGAACAAGATGGAAGCTTGGACAGGAGTCAGAAGCTGTTACAGGGCTCCAGGGAGAGGTGACGTGAGGTTCAGATCAGAACAACAGCAGGGTGATGAGAACTGATCAGATACCAAAGCACACTATACACTTCGATAGCTGGATATCAAGGGGAACAAGAGAGGGATTTGGGAATTATTCATAATAACGTGTGTATTTCCATATGTAATGATCACTTTTGTGTGTCAACTTGACTAGGCTAAGGGATGTCCAGATAGCCAATATAAGTTATTTCTGAGTGTATCTGTGAGGGTGTCTCCAAACAGGATTAGCAGTTGAGTGGGTAACTATAGAGAACCCCTGGGAAGGCACATGGACATTTCTTTAATAAATTGTCAGCTGAATCCAGGGTGTAGGCAAAGCCAAGTCCTGAAAACACATTTTGTCAAAAAGGTAGAAGTGTTCTCAGCTTGACCTTCATTTCTGTCCAGGTGCTGGGGAGTGGGTTTTATTACGTAAATCCAACCAAACAGCAGGAATGAATAAGACTCGGACCCACCCAAGAATGCAATAATCTCCCTTGTCTTCACCTTTAGTGAAACTTCCCGGTATTTGAGGTATAAAATAAACATGCTGTATTGATGCTGGGTCCCTGTCTCTCCATCAGAAGAGGGCAGCGGTCCCACCCAGCCCCAGCTTTTTTCTTCCATCTCTGTGTCTGTCTCTTTCTTTCATTTTCTCAATCCCCAGGAGCCCCAACTCAAAGAACCAGACCACTCTCTAGCCATGCTGGATGCGGAAAAGAGAGGACCCTTCAGGTAACTGAGTAAAGTAGAGAGCCCTTACCAATGCCAAGAGGCACCATTCCTTGAGAACGAGAGTAAAACTTAAAGGTGGAGAGAAGGCAAATTTGCTATCTCTGGTTGAGCTTAAAGATCTATCTTCTCCAGCTCCAAGGTAACCATAAGCGTTCTTGGACCACAGACCTCTGGCTCAGTTGAATACACCACTGGCCTTCCCAGGTCTCCAGCTTGCAGACAGCAGAACAGCAGATCATGAGACTTCTCAGCCTCCATGACTGCACAAGCCAATCCTGTCCATTCTCTCTCTCTCTCTCTCTCTCTCTCTCTCTCTCTCTCTCTCTCTCTCTCTTTCCCCCCTTCCCCCCTAAATCCCCCCTCCCACGTCATTGCATTTGCTCATTGTTAACTGCATTTACTCCATTTCTTTATGCCAGGTACATATTTCTAGGCACTCTCACAAGTTTACCTCATTTAATTTTCACAGATACCCTGAATGACACATGTTATTTTTCAGAGGTAGGTACAATAGTGGCCCTCAAAGATGATCATGCTCTAATTAGCAGGCACTGTGATTATATCTTACCTGGCAAAGGGGACTTTGCAGATATTATCCTGAATAATGTGGTGGGCCTGATCTAATTGCCTGGATCCTGAAACAAGGAGAACCTTTCCTGGTTGCTGTCAGAAAACCAGAAAGATGTAAGAAGGAAGCAATTTGCCATTGATGGGGCGGGGGGAGGGGCCCCACAAGCCAAGAAAAGGCGACGCAATGGATTCTCCCCTAGGCCTCCAGAAAGGAAGATAGCCCTGCTGACCCTTCAATGTTTGTCCAGTGAGACTCCTGTCAGACTTCTGACCTCCAGAGCTGTGAGATAAATGGTTTGAAGCCACTAAATTTGTGGTTGCTTGTTACAGCAGCCATAGCAAATTAAGATACAGCCCTTTTCATGTAATTTTAAATCTCTAGAGAAATAAGTTCTTGTTCTAACTTTTGCTCAGCTTCATCCTCTGGGTCCCCTGTCCTGTCACCTTGTCATCAACCTTTGTTGTCCCAGGGTGTGCCACCCACCTTTCCTCTAATGCTCTGTCACACACATTTAAAGCAATGACTATCACCTCTTTTATGCAGCTTTCAAAAATAAGTCTCTTACCTATCCCTTATTTAGTGGCATATGTGTACATATTAAAATATATGAAGAAATGTCACCATAAATATTAATCAAAAAGGTAAATATGTAGGACCTCAAATATGTACTCATAATGGATTAAAATCTGGCTGATTTATAAATGTGTTCATTAAGACCTAAATACATAGACTAGTTCTACCAGACTGCATTCAATCAGGTTGGGGCCTCAGGCACATGACTGATATGTCTGCCTTTCTACCTGAGTCTGGGAGGTAAGTCAGGTTGTCCTTTCACTACAAGAAACTCAAAATGGGAAGATCTCTTCTAACCTCAGGCCTAAAATGACATTCCTTCATTCCAGATTCACTCGAAAGCCCTACACTTCGATAATTATTGGCTTATCATTATAAAAGATGGAACTGGATTCTGCCAGTTCATGAATAAAAGAACTTAATATCTTATCTAGTCTGTGAAGGCATCAAAATAGAAAGAGCTGCAGGCTCCATGAGTACCCTGTTCGGTGCTGTATTCTCAGCACCCAACACAGTCCATGTCACTGTACGTAGACTCTCAACAAATCTTGAATAAATAATTAATTAAACAAGGGTATAGGTCAAGTTTGTTTGGTTGTCTTTGTAACTTCACTAGCCATGCCTTTCTTCTATGTGTCCTACTTGTCTTACTTTCCAAGAGTCCCCCATCCTGGTCCTGGGCCCACCTGCCTCCAGCTTAGGCCAATCTTATACTTTCCCACCTAGGGAAAACAAGGGATATGTTGTTTGATTTTGAACAGCTTGTGTTGCGAGATTGCTTCAATTCTTTGGACCAGACAAATGTTTACAGATGACTATTTCACTTCTGAGTGCTTTAGGAGGTTCATCAGACGCTCCTCTGCTGGGCCATTCTGCTGTAAATTCAGTGAGGGGGACAGCATGTCTCCTTCCCTTCACCTCTTTCCCTTCAGTCCATGATCAGTGAGTCTCTTCCAGGAAATGCCCTTGGACAGGACTTCCAATAGCTCTAGTGAGAGCTCTCTCTGCTCTGTGGACACACCTTGGCTACCAGGAGCACACCTCATCTAACCCACAGCAGGAGACAGTGCATTTGCTTCCCTGAAAGCAGCTTGTGTTCACTCTCCCACAGAGAGGCTCACAGCCTGTCTATCCTGCACTAAGATCTTCTGGGTGACAATCAGACCCCAGTCAGTTCTGGGTCTCTCAAAATGCTGGAGATAGATTTCAATCTCTTGGAGTAATCCTACTGAAGCCTCCTCTCTCCAGGCTTAATATAAAGGTGGAAAATTAATTTCAATGAAGCTGATTTTTCAATCACCATCCTTCATTTTCCCTGCCCCATGGTTCTTTCTAAACAAAATTACTGCTGTGACACTGTCCCTTATTCTTATCATCTAGGGACTCTGCTAATTGCCTGCCATGTATAAGGAAATAAGAACTATTTTTGCTGGTTTTGAACAGGCATATGTATAGGCTATGCAATGGCATAGGCATATTTTCTTAGACTGATAAACACTCCCTGAGATTCTTCCATGTTAACCTCAAAGCATAGGACCCATCTATTCAGAACACATTGATGTTTCTAATCTTAGTAAGTCTTCTTTGTCTCCACCCTTCCTGACTTAATCATTTCTAATGGGGAAAAGACAGCACCCATTCTCCATTGTATAGTTCTTCATTCTCTGTCTTGTTGGAGGCATCTAGAATACTCTCCTTAATAAGCATGATATCAAAACCTAGGAGGGATTTTTCTACTTTCTTTCATGCCATATACTTTCTCTGAGACAAAGATTACAAAACTAACCGCCATCTGCTTGAATTAGAAGAAAGTAAAGGATGAAATACTGGAGAGAAACTTGGTTCATATCAGAAAAAAAAAAAAACACCTATATAATAAAAGGCTAATATGCAAATCGACCAAACATGAGAATGACCGGTTGCTATGATGCATACTGACTACCAGAAGGCAGATGCTCAATGCAGGAGCTGCCCCCTGGTGGTTAATGCACTCCCTCAGGAGGAGCACAGCTCAGCCAGAATCTGAGCTCATGGCTGGTGAGTGCAGTGGTGGTGGCGGGAGCCTCTCCTGCCTCCGTGGCAGTGCTAAGGATGTCCAACTGCCAGCTTAGGCCTGTTCCCCCTTAGGAGAGGGCCTAAGCTGTCAGTAGGACATCTCCCAACAGCTCCTAGACTGCAAGAGGGCACAGGCCGGGCTGAGGGATTCCCCCGCACCCCCACCACCCAAGTGCACAAATTTCATGCACTGAGCCTCTAGTTATACTATGAAAAGAATTAAACAAAGAGAGACATAATCAGATTGTCATTAAAAAGTTGTTTTTTTAAATTGTCCTGACTCCTACTAGGACTAGACATTGGAAATACTCAGGAAAAAAGTGAAAAGAGACCAGTTTGGAAACTATTGCAATAGTAACAATGAAAGTGGCCATAGAATGAAAAGAAATAAATGAATTAAAGATATAAAGCCTGCTGCTCTTAACCATTATGCTACATTGCCTCCCAATGAATGGCTCTGATAAACTAAGCCTAAGGTTTAATGCCTAATTAGGTTATTGCATTTTTCAGACTAAGAATATTAGCATTTTAATAGAGGATTTTTTCTTAATAGACTGAAAGAAATTATTACAGGAGGGCTGAGGATATATTTATTTCTTACATTTCCCTCAGATGCTTAAAATTAGTTGCCCATGGTTCCAAGCTAGTAGTAATCAGTGGTGCTGGGATATTAATGTCTAATAAAAATGTCACAGTGATGGCCTTTGCATATCAGCAGTTGACAGGTTAGAGTTGATATTTTTGGATAGAGAAGTTAATCTATGTGCCTTATTCTTTGCATTCTTCCATTGACAAACTATAAGACAAGGGTAATAAAACATAGACATCATGACAGGCATGCCAAACACATACTCCTGAGTCTGGCTGCAGCTGAGAAGACTCAGGCAGGGAATTAATCATGTACCCTCACATGGAGAGATGTCATTGAGTAATATATTGTTTATTTATGAATTGAAGATCCAGAGTTAGGTATCGCCTTTTAGCCTCTTGCCATATATCAGCCAAATCAATGTCAGCATAAAAAAAGCACAGGAGGCAACTGACCATGGTGATGGATTTCTTGGTCTTTGGAGACTATGGTGTCAGAGGCTGAGTCATGGAGAGCCTTTGGAATGTACAGCAGGCTGTGCTGTGAAGGAGCCTGAAGCATCGACGGTCTGTAAGAGCTTTCTAACTAGGTAGGTATACCTCCCCTAACTTCACAAATAAGTCAAATAAGCACTTTGTCCAAAATCATTCAGCTGAGGAACGACAGAGTCTGATTTGCTTTTAGATTATTCTAAATTGTTAACACATTCAAGACCCATGCATGCTCCTCAGTGCCCCTACTGAATGACCATGTTCATCTCCAAGCCAGTTCAGGCTCATCTGATTATCTGCCAGTCCACCAGGATAAAAGTCCAAACAATTCACAAAAAATGGCCATTGTTCAAACCCACATGCTGAATTTCACAATGGTTGTCCCTAAGATACATTCCATGTCAGGAAAAAAATGGAGATCTGATGATGGCTTAGTCATTCTCCTTTAAGAAACACAGCAGGTGGCCCAAATCCCTAAGCAGAGGTGATAGAGGAGACAGAAGAGAAGGAGAGCGATAGGAATGATATTAAAAGGAAGAGAGAAGTGTGGGAACCACACTATTGTGGGTCCACATTATTATCTACATCTTGACCTTTTTACTCTACTTTCCTCAGATGGGTACTATGAACTAAATGTTTGTGTTTCACTAAAATCCATATATTAAAGCCTTAATCACCAATGTGATGATATTTGGAGGTAGAGACTTTGAAGTTGATGGGATTAGTGCCTATATAAAAAGAGGAAGAGACCCAAGATCTCTATGTTTATATGCCAAGGAGAAGCCATGTATGGGTCTAACCAGGAAAGGGGTCCTCACCAAGAACCTGACTATGCTGGTACTCTGATCTTGGACATCCAGCCTCCATAATTGTGAGAAATTAATATTTGTTCATACCACTCAGTCTGTGATATTTTGTTATAGTAGCCCAAACTAATTTTAATGCTTTTTATATTAATACTTAGAGGCTGAGTGTATGAAATTCATGCACTGGAAGGGAGTGTCCTTCATCCCAGCCTGCACCCTCTCCAATCTGGGATCTCTTGGAGGATGTCTGACTGCCAGTTTAAACTTAATTCATGCAGGATTGGGCCTAAACCAGCAGTCAGGTATTCCTCTCATAATCCGGGACTGCTGGCTCCTAATCACTTGCCTGCGTGCCTGATTGCCTCTAACCACTTCTGCCTGCCAGCCTGATCACCCCCAACTGTTCCCCTGCTGGCCCAATCACCCGCAACTGCCCTCCCCTGCAGGCCTGGTCACCCCCAACTGCTCTCCCCTGATGGCCATCTTGTGATGACATGGGGGTGGCCATCCTGTGACAACGTGGGGGAAGCCATCTTGTGACAACATGGGGGTGGCCATCTTGTGACACAAGGGCGTGAGGGTCAATTTGCATATTACCTCTTTATTATATAGGACAATATGACAAAAATGGTGTTAGAATTCTCTTTTTAAATCTAGTACAACAAATCTCATTTTCTTTATTTCTTATGAGAAAATTAGTTGATGTTTAAGTTGTTTTGGATTATCTCCCATTTTTAAAAAATGTTATTGTCAGTTAAATCAAGAGACAGCCTCTTTACAAAGTTAGAAATGCACAGATAATGTAATTATTATTTTAGATGTCAAAGAAAACAAAGAATTATTCTGTATATCTTTAATTCCTAAATTAGATAAACTGAGTATTTTTATTAGGAAATATTAATAAGAAATATAAGGAAGATAATATCTCACCAAGCCCCTCTTCATATTAACTTTCATCTAAGACATTTTTCAGCACTTATCTTTCATCTGAGCATATTCATATGCTATTATCTTTTATGTATATACTAGAGGCCTGGTGCAAAGATCTGTGCATCGGTGAATCCATTGGTTTGGCCTGTGCCCTCCTGCAATGTGGAACCCCTTGGGAGATGTCAGAGAGCCGGTTTCAGCCTGGTCCCAGCAGGCCAGGCTTAGGAACCCCACAGATGCATGAATCTGTACAGTAGGCCTCTAATATTCATATAATATCTTTGGTTTATTTCTTCTTGCCTTTCCCTCTACCCCCTTCCCTCTGAGATTCATCAGTCTGTTCCATGTTTCCATGATTGTGGTTTCTGATTCTATATTAAGCGTCTGCTCCCTGGTGGTCAGTGTACCAGCTGGCCAGTTGGCTTGTCGGCTGGTCACTTAGGCTTTCATATATAGAGATAATTTCACAAACATATATTGATGTGAAAAAATAATTTAAAACACAATCTTCTCACAACCCAAAACCCTCTCCACCCTGATGGTTGAGAAAGAAAATAATTATATTTTTTAATAAGCATTAAAACATAATCTGATATTCAATGGGCAATGCACTAAGAGATTGCAAAGAGAATGGAATCTATCCCTCTTATGTGGCTCATTCTGCAACATAAACCAACATACAGACATATATGAGGTGAAGGAGAAAATAAAGTAGCAGTGCTAGAGGCCTTGGATACTGCCTGTGACCCAGCAGCCACTCCAGCCAAAATACTGCTGCCCCTCTCACAGACTCATGAACCCTAGGAACTCCACCTCCAAAGGTGCACCACTCCCAGAGTAGTAAGTGCAATTTCTCCCTTCCCCAGCAGCAGAACTCCAGAGGCCACATTCCCACGTTTCCAACATTCACGCGTTTCCAGTGCACAGACTTCCAGGGAACACCACTCCATAGGCAGTTCTTGGATGCCACTGTGAACTCCTGCTGGGTGTGATTTTGAACAGACAAGGGTGTGCTGTCCCACAGTAGAAATTCTGAATTCCTGCTTCCTGAACAACCCAAACAGGCATCTTTAGCACCAGAGCCCCTCAGAATGCGTCTGAGCGCTGCACTGGCAAACTCACGGCCACAGTCGCACATTTTCAACTAGCAGGCACCCAGAGCTCATCTATCCACAGGGCGCTCATGGGAGCCATTACAAGCCCCCACTAGATGTGATCTTGAACAAACAGGAATGCACTCCCCCCAGCAGTAGAAATTCTGAATTCACTCATCCTGGATACCTGCCCACAGACGCCTCAATTACGTGGCTTCAGTGCCAGGGCCCTTCAGAGTGCTTCAGTACAAGGAAGCTCCTATTAGAATGGCAAAGGCACCACTGGTGCCCCTGTGAGCCACCACTGGGAGTGCATGCCTATCCATCTCAGGTGCAGTAGCAAAAACTGAGTCTGCCCACCCCACAACTGCAGAACTCTGGACACTACAGTTGCATGCTCTTCCAGTGCCACTGTGAGTCCCTGCTGGGCATAAGACAGCAAAAATTGGGACATCCCCCTCCACGGCTGCTACTGAATTCTAGACACCACAGTTACGCATTTCCAGCTCACAGGCCTACATCAAGAGAACCCAACTAGCTCAAATAGAAAATTATGTTAGATTACCAAGCCCAGGAGACCTGAGAGATCACACCAGTAGCACCATCCCCAAAAGAACCTGGGTAGCAATGCAATCGGATCTACATTTAAAACATTACAGCAAAACATGGGAAGACAAAAAAGCAACCCCCAAAGGAAAGAAGAATCCCTAGAAAGGGAGTTAAATGAAACTGAGGCTAGCAACATATCAGATAAAGAATTCAGAGTAATGGTTAAAAGGATGCTAAAATGGCTGGATGACAAATACACACAACTCAATGACAAATACACAACTCAATGAGAACTATAAGGAGCTGAATGAGAATGCCACCAACATGAAAAGGAACCAAGAGGAGATGAAGAATGACATAGTTGCAATAAAGAACACAATGGAAGGCTTAAACAGTAGACTGAAAGAGGCTGAAGACCACATCAGTGAATTAGAAAACAAGGTAGGAAAAAACACACAAACACAGCAGCAACTAGAAAGAAGATTTAAAAAGCAAGAGGAGAGCCTAAGGGAGCTTTTGGGTAACATAAAACAATACAATATTAGCATAATAGGGGTACCAGAAGGAGAGGAAGAGAAACAAGTAATAGAAAATCTGTTTTAAGAAATAATGACAGAAAACTTTTTTGATATTGGCAAGAAAAAAACTATGCAAGTCAAAGAAACACATAGAGTCCAAAACAAGAGGAACCCCAAAAGACCGACACCAAGACACATCATAATTAAATTGGCTAAGACCAATGACAAAGTAAGAATCTTAAAGGCTTCCAGAGAGAGACAGAAAGCTACTTACAAGGGAGCTCCTATTAGAATACCAACTGATTTTTCAACAGAAACATACCAGGCAAGAAGGGAATGGAATGAAATACACAAAGTGATGCAAAACAAGAAATTGAATCCAAAATTACTATACCCAGCAAGACTATCATTCAAAATTGAAGATGGAATCAGGAGCTTCACAGACAAAAATAGGGCTAAAAGAGTTTATTACTATGAAGCGAGCAATGCAAGAAATGCTAAAGGGACTGCTGTAAAAAGAAGAAACAGAAAAGCAAGAAGAAAGACAAACATTAAGAATAAAAATGACCACAAACAAGTACTTATCAATAACAACATTAAATGTAATTGGATTAAATGCACCAATCAAAAGACATAGGATAGCTGAATGGATAAGAAAACATGACCCATATATTTGCTGTCTGCAAGAGACCCACCTCAGAACAAAGGATTCACATGGACTGAGAATGAAGGGATGGAAAAAAATTTTCAGGCAAATGGAAATGAGAAAAAAGCTGGGGTTGTGATACTTATATCTGACAAAATAGACCTCAAAGTAAAGGCCATAACAAGGGATAAGGAAGGTCACTACATAATACTAAAGGGAGCAATTCAGCAAGAAGATATAACTCTGGTAAACATATATGTACCCAATACAGGAGCACCCAAATACATAAAACAAGTTATGGGAGAGATCAATAGCAATATAGTCATAGTAAGGAACTTTAATACCCCACTGACACCACTGGAAAAATCCTCTAAACAAAAAAATCAGGAAAGAAACAGCAATCCTAAATGACTCACTAGATCAGATGGACTTAATTGATATCTTCAAAACATTTTACCCTAAAGCTACAGAATATATGTTCTTCTCCAGTGCATATGGGTCATTTTCAAAGAAAGACCACATATTAGGACACAGGCAAAATCTCTTTAAATTCAGGAGGATAGAAATTATAACAAACATCTTCTCAGATCACAATGGCATAAAACTAGAAATCAACTACAATAAAAACAATGAAAAAAATCAAACACTTGGAGGCTAAATAGCATGCTATCAAACAATGATTTGGTAACCAGAGAGATCAAAGAAGAAATAAAAAGCATCCTGGAAACAAATGACAATGAAAACACAACAATCCAAAATCTATGGGACACAGTGAAAGCAGTCCTGAGAGAGAAGTTTATAGCTCTACAGGCCTACCTCAAAAAATAAGAAAAAATCATAATAAATCATCTAACTCTACAACTCAGAGAATTAGAAAGAGAGCAACAAGAAAAGCCCACAGTGAGCAGAAGGGAGGAGATAATAAAGATCAAAGGAGAAATAAGTGACATAGAGAGCAATACAAAAGATCAATGAAACCAAGAGCTGGTTCTTTGAAAGTATAAACAAGATTGATGAACCTCTAGCCAGGCTCACCAAGAAACAAAGAAGACCCAAATAAAATCATAAATGAAAGAGATGAAGTAGCAACTGACCCTACTGATATACAAAGAATTATTTTAAAAAATAGTACAAACAACTCTACTCCAAAAAAACTGGACAACCTTGACGAAATGGACACATTCCTAGAAAAATACAACCTTCCAAAACTCAATCAGGAAGAATCAAAAACCCTGAATAAGCTGATAACTACTGATAAAATTGAAATGGTAATAAAAAAAAAAAGCTTCCAGCAAACAAAAGCACTGGACCAGATGGCTTCACAGGGGAGTTTTACCAAACATTTAAAGAAGAACTAAAACCAATCCTTCTCAGACTATGCCAAAAAATTCAAGAGGTAGGCACACTTCTAAGCTCTTTCTATGAAGCCAGCATTACCCTAATCTCAAAAAACAGATAAAGACACCAAAAAGAAAGAGAATTACAGGCCAATATCCTTGATGAACATAGATACTAAAATCCTCAATAAAATTCTAGCAAACTGGATTTGCTCTACATTAGAAAAATTATATACCATGAGTGGGATTTATTCCAGGGATGCAAGGCTGGTACAATATCCACAAATCAATAAACATGATACATCACATAAACAAATTGAGAGACAAAATCACATAATCATAGAAATTGATGCAGAAAAGGCATTTGACAAAGTCTGGCACACTTTTCTGATTAAAACTCTCAGCAAAATAGGAATAGAAGGATCATACCTCAACATAATAAAAGCCTTATATTACAAACCTACAGTCAACATCATACTCAATGGGCAAAAATCCATTTCCATTAAAAACAGGAACAAGTCAGGGATGCCCGCTTTCACCACTCCTGTTCAACATAGTACTAGAAGTACTAACCATAGTGATCAGACAAGAAGAAGAAATAAAAGGCATCCAAATTGAAAATGAAAAAATAAAATTGTCATTATTCACAGATGACATGATACTATACATAGAAAACCCTAAAGACTCCATTAAAAAATTATTAGACTTAATAAATGAATTTGGCAAAGTAGCAGGACACAAAATTAATCTATGGCATTTTTATACACCAATAGTAAACTTACAGAAAGAGAAATTACAAAAACAATCCCATTTACCATTGCAAACACACAAAAAATTAAGATACCTAGGAATAAACTTAACTAAGGAGGTAAAAGACTTGTACTCAGAAAATTATGACGTTGAAAAAAGAGATAGAGGAAGACATAAACAGATGGAAGAACATACCATGTTCGTGGATTGGTAGAACCAATATCATTAAAATGTCCATACTACCCAAAGCAATCTATAAATTCAATGCACGCCCCATTAAAATACCAACAGCATATTTCACAGATCTTGAAAGAACTCTCTAAAAATTCATCTGGAATAAAAAAAAAAAACCAAACACCAAATAGATGCAGCGATCCTGAGAAAGAATAACAAAGTAGGAGGGATCTCCATACCAGATATCAGGTTGTATTACAAAGCCACTATTCTCAAAACTGCCTGGTACAGGCACAAGAACAGTCATATAGACCAATAGAATAGAATAGAATAGAGAACCCAGAAATTGACCCAAATCACTCTGCTCAATTAATATTTGACAAAGGAGGCAAGAACATACAATGGAGTCAAGACTGTCTCTTCAATAAATGGTGCTGGGAAACTTGGTCAGACACATGCAAAAAAAATAAAAATAGACCACCAACTTACACCATACACAAAAATAAACTCAAAATGGATAAAGGACTTAAATGTAAGATGGGAAACCATGAAAACACTAGAGGAATACAAAGGCAACAAAATCTCAGACATATGCCAAAGCAATTTCTTCACTGATACAGCTCCTAGGGCATTGGAAACTAAAGAGAAAATAAAAAAATGGGACTACATCAAAATAAAAAGCTTCTGCACAGCAAAAGAAACCATCAACATAACAAGAAAACCCACTACGTGGGAGAACATATTTGCCAACGATGTCTCCAAGGGTTTAATCTCCAACATTTACAGGGAACTCATGCAACTTAAAAAAAGGGAGACAAACAACCCAATCATTAAATGGGCAACAGATATTTTTTGAAAGAAGACATAAGGAAGGCCAAGAGACATATGAAAACATGCTCAAAGTCACTAATCATCCAAGAGACATCAATCAAAATGACAACGAGGTACCATCTCACACCTATCAGAATGGCTAACATCAACAAATGACAAATGCTGGTGAGAATGCGGAGAAAAAGGAACCCTCGTGCACTTCTGGTGGGAATGCAAATTGGTGCAGCCACTGTGGAGAACAGTATGGAGTTTCCTCAAAAAACTAAAAATGGAACTTCCATTTGACCCAGTGATCCCACTTCTAACAATATATCCCAAGAAACTAGATAGATCAGTCAGAAAGGATATATGCTCCACTATGTTCATAGCAGCACAATTTACCATAGCTAAGATTTGGAATCAACTTAAGTGCCCATCAGCAGATGAGTGGATTAAAAAACTTGGCACATCTATGCAATGGAATACTATGCCACAGTAAAAAGGAAGGAACTCCTACCATTTGCAACAGCATGGATGGAGCTGGAGAGCATTATGCTAAGCAAAATAAGCCAGTCGGAGAAAGATAAATATCACATGATCTCACTCATTTGTGGAATTTAATGAACAACATAAACTGATGATCAAAAATAGAGCCAGAGACAAGACCCATCGAACAGACTGTCAAACTTCAGAGGGAGGCAGGGGAAGGTAGGATGGGGGATAAAAGGTCAACCAAAGGACTTGTATGCATGCACGTAAGCATAACCAATAGACACAGACACTAGGGGGGTGAGGGCATGTGCAGGGAGTGGAGGTGTCTGGGGAGAAGTCAATGGGGAAAAAAGAAGACATATGTAATATTATATGCAATACTTTAAACAATAAAGAATTTTAAAAATAGGGGAAAAGGTAGCAGTACTAACAACTGATGCACCTAGGCAATATGCTACAAGTGTTCATTCAATGTTGACATTTTTCAAAATGAAAAAGTTTTTAAACAACTTAT
>PVJC01018675.1:0-31081 GCA_004026665.1 Murina feae | reverse complement strand
CAATTCAGCAGGTTTCTTCAGTGTCTTCTCGGGGATGCCTGATGTGGCTTCTGCCCTTCTATCTATCGCACACATTTGGGGCGTATCGGGGTACAGCAGGGTGTAACAGGGTGTAGCCCTTTTTACTTTAACATTTCTAGTTTTTAGTAAAGTAGTTCACACATCCTAAAACTCAAAAAGTCTTTTCACTGCAAACCAAGCTCTATCTAATACATTTCATATACCTAACTCACACACTCTTCAATAATTACTATAACCACACTCTATCTAATACATTTCATATACCTAACTAACACACTCTTCAATAATTACTATAACCAAGCTCTATCTAATACATTTCATATACCTAACTCACACACTCTTCAATAATTACTATAACCACACTCTATCTAATACATTTCATATGCCTAACTAACACACTCTTAACCAAACTCTATCTAATACATTTCATATGCCTAACTAACACACTCTTAAATAATTACTGTAACACTTGGGAAAATGACTAGGTTTAGTGCTCTATTTTTTTTCTACAACCTGGGACTTTAGTTCCTGTCTTTTAGGGTATCCTACATGCTCACTCACAAAGCAAGAGCTTCTTCCTCTCTGAACCCACTCAACACTCCTTAGTCTTTTTCATCCCTTTTTTTCTGTCCCAGGAAGCACACACCTTGTAAGCTGAAAGTCTTGCTTACCTTCTGTGCTCCATTTCCATTGCTGAAATAGGAATGTTTATTATATTGCTGAGAAGGGAGAGAAGAGGACAGGCATTAAGGTATTCTCCTCTCAGGAACAGATATCTAAAGAAAAGAGGATGTTCTATCATATGGAGTGAATCTCCTTCCTAAGTAGCTTTTATATACTATTATACCAAAAACACTCCTTTCTTTCTCAAACTTGAAGTAAATGACAGAGCCCTCTTGCTACAGGCATCAGACTTGGTCTCATAGTTTTGCAGATTCATTCCAATAAATTCTTTTTTTATTAAGATTAATGGTAAAGTCTTTCTTTACAACTAATATAAAAGTCAGTATCCAAATTATCATTAGTTTTGGGGGGAGGGGAGTGTGGGCTATGAAATTTTATTATGGTCTCAAACACCACTCAGCTTCTGCTTATACATTCATTCATATATGTTAAAAGTATACTTGGGCCCTGACCGGTTTGGCTAAGTGGATAGAGCGTCGGCCTTCGGACTGAAGGCTCCCAGTCAAGGGCATGTACCTTGGTTGCAGGCACAACTCCAGCGGGGGGTGTGCAAGAGGCAGCTGATCGATGTTTCTCTCTCATTGATGTTTCTAACTCTCTGTTCCTCTCCCTTCCTCTCTGTGAAAAATCAATAAAATATATTTTTTAAAAAACAAACCACATAGGTATAAATCCTGGTAACCTTGAATTCGACAATAGTTTCTTAGCTATGACAACTAAAGCATAAGCATTCAAAGGAAAAACTAAATATGCTGGATTTCATAAAACTTAAAAACTTCTGTGCCTCAAAGGGTACCATCAAGAAAGTAAAAAGGGTAAAAAGGCAACCCACAGATTGGGAGAAAATATTTTTAAATCATTCACCTAAAAAGAAATGTGCATCCAGAATATAAAAAGAACTCTTACAACTAAACAATAAAAGGACAAAAAACCCAATTTAAACAGTGGGTAAGAGATTTAAATAAACATTTTTCCAAAGCTATACAAATAGTCAAAACGTACATAATAAGATGCTCAACCTCATTAATCAACAGGGAAATGCAAATCAAAACCACAAAGAAATACCACATCAAGTATACTAGCATGGCTAAATTTAAAAAGATAGATAATAATAGGTATTGATGAGGATGTGTAAAAATTTGAACCTTCATACAAGGCATGAAGTATCAACCATGATATAACATGGATGAACATTCAAGACATTGTGCTAGCTGAAGGAAATCAGCCAGAAAGCACCATACATCACATGACTCCAATTACATAAAATGTCCAGAATAGGCAAATTCATAGAGATAGAAAGTAAATTAGTGGTTGCTAGGACCTGAGGGGAGGAAGGTTTGGAAAATGAGTGCTAAATGGCTATATTGTTTCTTTTTAAGATGATGAAAATATTCTAAAATTAGAGATTGATAATGGATGCACAGCATTGTGAATATACTAAAAACCACTGAAAATAAATTTTATGATATGTGAATCATATCTCAATATAGCTGTCTATTTTTTAAAAACCATTCTTAGACATAGTAACAGGTTGACATAATTACTTGACCATATTGTAACCTTTATACTGATCTTTTATTATTCAGTTATTCAACAATCATTAATGAAGAGTCTGCTATTGATAGGTAATCTTCTAAGTACTGGGACTAGAGAGTTGAACATGATACAATGCTATTAAGGAACTAATAGACTAGTAAGGCTAATATAAACATCACACAGTTTTAATACTATATGACATGTGCCAAAGCCATAATAATGATATGGACCGAGGAGTGGCTAAGAATCTAATCTTTAGACATAGGGTATCTTGAAATTAATTCCTCTGCCTTCCTTGCCTTACTTTTTGGAGATCAAGCAGTCAAATGTCAGGAAATTGCAGAGACAGAAGAGAAACAAGAAGCCAAGAAACCTGTTTTTCCCAGATCTACGCTATCAGTAGTTGGTGGGCATGAGGATATGCGTGCAAACTGCTGTTTTTCAGTCAATTAAGCATGTCAGCTGCTTCTGCCTTAGAGAACAATCCAGCTGTAAATAAGCTTCCGTCTCTGTCTTCATTTAAATTCATATTTTATCATCAAAACCAATGTCCCATGATTTCTTTGCAGTCATTATATCTGAATAGTTGACTAAATAGGATCAACATTTCCATCAAAGCAACTTAGACATGTGCCTGTTGGTTTTATTAAAGGCAACAATAGATGTTTACCAAAAACCCTTTACATCTCATCTGCTTATCGTCATCCACCTAGAAATCCCAGTCACGTTTTCGCATCAGTCAGATGTGCCTAATTCACTGAGGGATTTCCAGAATTCTGCCTAAGTTTGAGTTGAGTCCGAGAGAAAATAATGAACTGACCACAGCCTCTTTAAAAACATACCCTGCACTCACGGAGCAGGCTGCACTAGTACATCTCGGTTGTGTATGTCTTCAGAGGAACACTGACCATTAACAAATTAAAATTACTCTGAAGTGGTTGGCAACCTCAACTGTAGTCATTTCCCATTTATTTAACCTTAAAAACATTTCCAAAGATTTAAACTATTTCCTGTGCTTCATGGTATGGCTTCCCACACCCGAACGCCTTACATCATCGAAGGAGAATGCACAACGGGGAATGGTCAGAATCTAACGAAGAACAGTTTTATTTCAGCACACTTGCATGGGTGGCTGTTTCCTTCTCCCTCCTTTCTTTAGCTCATGTGCTAAGAGAGCAGCCCTCAAATGGCCATGTTCCAAACAGATCCATTCCGGGCAGAGCAGTGAGGCTTCTAGGTTAGGCAAATGCGGGACTGTATCATTACAAGACCTGCCTCTTCCCTGCAGGCGGATTGCATTCCAGGAGCAAGAGCTGTGTACATCTGATTCAAAAGCAAACACGGGGCACTTCTAGACTAATAAGAAAGTGCATAATTGCCCTTTGTTTGTAGAACTTTTTCCTAATCTTTTATGACCTGCTTGCATTGGCCTGGCTGATCTCACCAGAGCCAAATTGCTGATGGTCTTTCCTAAGGCGATATTTTGCTTTACTTTGTCTTTAAGTTTCCTTTCCTCAATTTTGATGGAGAGGAAAATCGAGCTGCTCCAAGCTTAACAATCCCACACAACCCACAGCAAAGAATCCTTTTAAGAGAGGAACTGGGACTGTCACCTATTCCCGGAAACCTCACTCAAAGACAAACTCCACAGCCCAAAGGGAATGCCTGCAATATCTACCCCAGCACCAAAAAGCACGTTAAAATCATTTACTACGCATGATATTAAAAATACAAAAGGGAAAGAAGCCTTCCTGTCACAACTTGCCAGAGCACCTGTAGGCCAGCTGCCTTGTGCCAAGTCACTGAAGCACATGTGGCCTTAGAATCATGTAACGCACACTCCTGTGCACTCTGTCCTCATGGAAAACAAACAAGAGTACTTCCGCCCAGACTCTATCCTACAGCATTGCCTTCATTATGGAAGTCCATGGTCCCGTCTGTGTTATGGGGACAACTGGGATTTTTGTTGCTGTTGTTGTAACATGTTATTTTTGTGTACATAAACAGTTCATGATCAGAATAAAAAATGGCCTGAATAAATGTTTAAAAATTATATTTAAGTGCTATCTTCACGTTCTTGGTTAAGTTGCAGATCCCATAGACTACTGGATTATAAATGTTTTTAAGGGCAAGGTTTTATCTTAGAATTTGCTTTCTTCTTAAATATATGATTCAAGTATCTATAGGTAAATAATAAAACAATCCCACTGAGCTTTATGTGATAGCCAGCTTAAGTCATTCTCTCAGGTTTTCATTTATAATCAAAAAGAAAGTTCTGTCTTTATTGAATGCTCATCCCATTCCCACCTTTGATTTATTAGCCCCATGAGCATAAAGCCTAAGCGCTTCGTCTCTCCACAGGTCAGGGAGGATGGAGCCCCCTATGTCAGATCAGCTCGCCTTTCTTTCTGAGTGGGTGCCTCAGCAGAAACCACAGACCTTTACAGCAATCACTGAGATTTTGTTGATTTGGTCCTAAGGCAGTAAAAATAATTAGTGATTCTTCAAGCTATTAACCCAGAAAAAAAAATGGCTTTAGAATCCAAACTACAGTACATCCCAACTATGAGAAAGCCATGGATTCCTTAATATTTTCATTATAAACCTGACAAGTTTCCAAGGGAGGCTTTCCAGGATGTTCCTTTAGTGTATAATTTATTTGAACTGAAAATACCAGCCAGACATTTGATTTCCTTCCCTTTCAGTCCAAATTATTGTGGCCTGCAAGGCACAGTGTCGGGCTGAATTATCAAAGTGTTTGAAAGTCAGACCTGCTTGACCCTCCCACTTAGTAGATGCGTGGTATTGGTCAAGCTCTTAAGCCTCAGCTTCCTCATCTGTTAAAAGTGTGCTGACTAACAGTATTACCATCACAGATCTGTTTTAAGAAATCAGTGCGATAAAACATATAATATAAGACACTTAAGACATTGCTTAAGTCAATGCTGAATAAATGGTGCTGTTATATTATAAAAAACAAAACAAACAAACAGCCAGAGTCTTATTACCAGTAATAGAAATAGGTCCCATAACTTCTACCTAGACTTCCATGTTTGCTGCTAACACATTCAAAGACTGGCTATATACTTAACATTTCTACTTCATTCTTTTCTTTCTACATATGGTGGTCAAGTTGATCGTTGAGTTGATAATTTTTAGAATAGTTAATTTGAACTCAGGAACAAACATCACCAGAAGATAGGGGATTCCAAGAGCCTTGGATCTGTAACATAACCTCTACATGCACTAGCGGCAAAGGATTGTGGGTTGCTATCCCCAGGAATGGAGAGATTATATTTGCAGTTGTATATGAGAAGGTTGGCCCATACTAGGCCGGTACATCAATGGATGGGAGAGATATAGACAAAACTGGATACAGGGCCATCCCCGGAGAAGGGAGAAGTAGTTCAGCATTATAAAAGGAGGTTAAAGGGGGTCTTTTACTTTATTTGAATGTATTAATTGCTTAATTTATTGTACGGATGACATATAAAAAACATTAAACAATTCATTAAAAACTAAATACATCACCTGTCTAAGGGAAGGCTAATGCTAGGGCCAGAAAGTCTGTATTTAAGGACTGCCACATTGACAGCTAAACAGCTAAGCAGAGTTCCCTGAGCCAAACTGACCAGGCTCATGTGCCAGCTCTGTCACTGACCAGCTCCTTGGCACCACAATATCTCAGCTTCCTCAGCTATAAAATGGAGGAAATAATTATAACCATCCTCAGGGCGTTATTGTAAGGATTAAATGAGTTAATATACAAATACTACTGTGCAAAACTCTTGGAAGTGTGCCCGGTGCATGTTACATTCGTTCATATTACTATGAGTCTTATCATCAATTATTTAAGTCATATTGTTGAATGTTATCACCAATCATTTTTAACAAGTCTCACAAGTGTTCCCTTCAGCAAGTAGTATAGAAGTTGGAAAGCCCCTCCAGTCTATCAACAGAATCAAAGGATCCTGTTCAAGCCAGTGGGTGAGGGGATCAGGTGTTTCCAGGAACATTGTTGTAATCATAGGTTGAGTTGCTGACGCGGGTGGCGAGGTCAACATGAGATGCCAGCTCTCTTGCGTCAAGGAAACAGTCATGTGTTCACCCAGCAATTCATTTCAGGAAACAGAGGCAGGTTGCACACTGCCCAAACCAAAGCGTACTAAGGCCTCATCACGTACCAGGCTCTGTGCCAGCTGCTGAGGGTGCTGAGGAAGAACAAAGTCAGAGCTCTGTTTCCTAGAGGACCTCACCCTCCTGAACAGAAACCCAGAAGAGGATTCAAATCTCCTGCTCAGCTGATCCCCACATGACCATATGGCCCTACACAGAGCACTGACAAGGATTTTTCCCAAATAAGTGCCTATTTTGTTCAGCTTTATTCTTTATGTCTACAGAGGAGATGACCCTTGCGCTCGGGGAGCTTACATTTTGCTGACAATGGACAGTAGACTGGCCATCAAATTCACATGCAGATTAATTTCAGTTTCTGATCAGCTCTGTGAAGGAAGTATAGAGGCTACTGTGAAAAGGGATTGTGAAGCAAGAGGATCCCTTTAGATAAAGCAGTTGAGGAAAGGTCTCTGAGAAGGTGAGTTTAAGGTCAGTCCTGAGCAGGAGCCAGCTGCCAGCTCTGCAGCAGAAAGAGAGTTCTAGCCAAATCAAGTCTAAGTATGAAATGGAAATGAACATGGTATTTCAGAGGAATACCCACAGTGTGGCTAGAGCGGTATAACGCAAAGGGAAATAAAGTTAAAGAGGCAAGCCGTGGCCGGATGACAGTGATGCAAAGTGAAAATGTGCAACTACTTTAAACGTACTAAGGATTTAAGATGGGAGCGACAGGACCTGGTGTCAGCTCTCCTCTCTTAGCGTTTGTGAGAGGAAAGGAATGACTGATCAGGATGCTTGTCTAAAGAGGTGCTAGGGAACAGTGTGTTTCAAGGCCTAAAGTGGAGCAAAGAGAAGCACTTTACAAAGAGCTTCCACAAGGATTGGTCCTTTGTCCGCAGTATAAGGCATCACTATTGCCATTTTATGAATAAGGAAACAGAGATTCCCAAAACCTGGGATCTTGCTTGAGGTGGCAGAGTGAGTACGTGGCCAAGCCAGGCATGGATCTTCTCTCCTTTCTGATAAACCGGACCAAGAGGAACAGGGGGGACACGTGATGTCTCCCTCACTGGTGTGAGGAGGAAGAGAAAGAAGCCTGTGTTCCCGAGGTGGAAACGTAAGTGTGGCAGATGCAGTTGGGAGACTGTCTGAGAATATCTCATCCCATATGGAGGGGGAAACATTTTAAAAATCACAGCCCTTCAAGCCAGGCCAAATTCAGTCAGTCCTGGTCAGACCAGCCCTTCCTACTCACTCCTGTAACTGCAGGGAATTTAGAGAGGATTTGCTTCTACGTCTTCCCCAGTCTCTAGCTCATTGCTTTGTTTTTATTGATTTTTAGAGAGAGAGAGAGAGAGAGAGAGAGAAAAGAAAAGGGATAGAGAGATAAAAATATTGATTGGCCGGCTCCTGCAGGCCCCTGAAAACCTAGCACATGCCCCAACCGGGAATTGAACCAACAATCTCTTGCTTCATCAGTTGAAGCTCAAGCACTGAGCCACACTAGCCAGGCTAGCTCATTGTTTTATTTAGAACACACAAGAATTTGGCAAATTTACCTAAATCAACACCAAATTTCAATGGTTTAAATGCTGACATAAGATATCTCTCTCTCTCTCTCTCTCTCTCTCTCTCTCTCTCTCTCTCTCTCTCTCTCTCTTTCTCTCTCTTCCTTCCTCTCTCTCTCCCTCCCTCCCTCCCTCTCATGTTCTTCATTCAGGAAAAGTATTACTGAAAAGTGCTACCTGTGTGAAGGAAATGTTCAAAATAGTTCAAGGCACTATGCTCCTTTTCCAATTACACAATCTATAAGCTTTCAGGAGAGTGTATTAAAGACAGATGCCTAAGAACATCATAGATCAGCAAGGAACCAAGTTCCTGGCATCTTTCCACCCCTGCCGCTATCCTGGTTAGTCGCCATGCTGGTTAACTCACACCTTATTGAAGCAAGCCACAGCCCCTAACATAAAGCTCCAAGATAGAAAAATCCTACAAAATGCTGGATGGAGTATAGGTAGGTGTCCCGAAATCCTGGTAAATGGTGAGTGAGCACCACTCATGATTTGTAAAGTAATTTGCCAGAGTGCAGGGGAGGTGGAAGAAAAATTTTAGTGAATATAGGCATAACTTAATGCATGTTCAAAAAGAACATAATTAGTATATCAAACATGATTTTTACAATCTTATTTGCTTAGGGAGAGATTGAAGCCAAAAGAAACGTGGTAATTCACCATATGCTAACCCCCAAAATTACAGGTGTGATGTCAGGTGATGTGAGGCTATAGTAAAAAGTCATGATGGTGATGCACCGATGCCTGACAATCGGGAAATGCTAATGTAGCTTAAAGAGCACTGAGTTAAGAATGGTTAAGCAGCAATAATAGTGTCTTTAAAGATAGAGTGAGTTCTTCTAAGTTATATTAGTTTCCTATTGCGACTATACCAAATAGCCACAAACTTAATGGCTTAAAGCAACACAAATCTACTGCCTTACAATTCTGTAGGTGAGAAAGTAGTCTTACAGGGCTAAAATCATGGTGTCGGTGAAGTTGTGTTCCTTCAAAAGACCACTGAGGAAATATGTTTCTTGCCTTTTCCAGCTTCCATCGCTCCTGCATTCCTTCGGCCGCATCACTCCCACCACATCATTTTCATCATTATATCTCCCTCTCTTACTTCGGCTCTCCTGCCTCCTCTCACCTGTAAAGGACAACTATGTCTCCATCTGAAATCCTGAACTTGATCACAATTGCAAAGTCTCTTTTACCATGTGAGGTACCACATTCATGGGTTTTTGTGGACACTTTGGGGGCCGTTATTTCACCTTCCCCCAAACTATATCTCTAGTATGTAGTATACTGTGTGGCACAGCACAAACACTCAATAAAATGTCCATTAAGTACATTTAAAATATAGTTAACCCTTGAACAACACAGGTTTGAACTGTACAGGTCCACTTAAACCTGGATTCTTTTTTTTTTTCAATAAGTAGTGTAAATGTACTTTCTCTTCCTTATAATTTTCTTAAGAACGTTTACTTTACTCTAGCTTGCTTTATTGTAAGAGGACAGTATATGACATATACAACATACAAAATATGTGTTAATCAACTACTTGTTGCTTCTAGTCGACAAGAGGCTATTATTAAACTGTTAGGGAGTTAAACATTACTTGTGGATTTTTGGACATGTGAGGAATCAACACCCCTAACCCCTGCATTAAGGGTCAACTTTAGTGATTTTGTTGTTGTAGGTGTCTAAGATATTTCTAGACTGTATTACAAGATTTCCATGCCTTATTCTATTTAGTCATCATCAAACCCAAATGAAGGAGTTAAAGACTCAAGAGGTTAAATAATTTGATTAAGGTCACATTTGTGGTCAATTGTAGTCAAGATCTCAATTACCTTCATTGAACATCACTGGGTATCATTTTTCATCAATAAAAATGGAAAAATGAGAGGAACAGAGTAGGTGATCTCTGAGGTCCTTTCCAGTTTGAGGAATATTATTATGTATACATTTAAATGGCTTTTAAAACATGAAACCTCCATGGTTGTCCTTGGAATGACTGAAGTTATCACTGGTGATAGCAAAAAAGAAATGAAAGAATAATATGATTTCCTTTGACCATGCCTGCTCCCAGTCCTTTCTAGCTGCTAAAATGGCATTAAAATTCAAAATCAATGGCTTGGTTTGTATAACACCATATGTGTCTTTCTCTACAAGTCCCCTTCCCAAACTCCAACTTGATGTTCTTTAAAATGGCAGAACAGTGTAGAAATTTCATTGAGAAGCACCTAATGTAAAGTAGAATTCTATCTAACTAAATGCAGAACCAATGACAAAATTAAAACATTTTGACTTAAAATCCCAATGAAGTAATGTCAAATATCATTAATAAATGCCAATAGTAGTTAAATGGGAGCTTTCTGATTGATGAAATGCATAATGCGGATTGGAATGGTCATACCTGAACTCAATGATCAAACTTAACATTACTGAAAGGGGAAAGTCAGACATTATTTGTCTCATGATATCATGCATTAGGAGTGTAAACAGAATCTATGAAATATTATTCCTAAAATATTTCACGTGGAACACTGAATTTCTAATATCTAACTACACTTCCCCAGGAACAGAAAGACAAGGAAGATAGCAGGCAAATCAGAATTTCAAGTATAACTTATTAAATTTATTCAAGAAATCAATGGCATGTGGGGGGGGGGGAGAGGAGATCAGTGACCAAACAAAGTAATTTTTAGAGATAAAAATCTCTAAATGTGATGTGTGAACCACCCTTAGGTCCTGATTCAAAGTAAGTGTAAAAAGACTTATTTGAGCAGGTCTACTTCCAGCCATGAAGGCGTATCAAAGATTTAATTACCTTCCCCACATAGAAAACTAGGAAACTAGAGTGGAAGAGTAAAATGGCTACTTCCAGTCACTGGCCAATGTGTACAGAAAGGTTCTAATCCCCGAGAGAAAGGAAATAAGAGATGATTCTCAGGATCATGCTTGCTCTGTGCCTGAAGGCATGTTGCAGACCGACCGTGTAGGAGGCTAGAGGTCCCCAGCAGAGCATGGCAGACTTGCTCAGTTAAGGAGAGAGATCAGATTTCTGGGAGACTGAAGCGACTGGAAGGCCCAGGGCAAAGTTCTGAGAGCAAGGACCGAGGCAGAAAAATAGCTGCCAAGACCCTTTGAGTCTTAGCTGAATACTAAGATCTGCATGCACAGGGCAGGAATTCAGGAGTGTCAGCAAGCAGTGCCTCAGAAGCTGTGGGCGAAAGGGTTCATGGAGCTTGGAGGTGTTTTGAATCTGATGAGACAAGGTGGAGTCTTGCTGATCACTTCAGGTGTTCAGTACAAACCAAGAAAGGTTACACCTTAGAAGGGGGGCTAAAATATTCCTAAATTATAACCACTCCTCTAAGGAGGATCAAAATGGGCATGAAACTTCCCTTGCTGGCTTGGTTCAGTAGATAGAGCACCAGCCCACAGATGGAAGGGTCCTGAGTTTGATTTCCATGAAGGGCATGTACCTCGGTAGCAGTTGCAAGTACAATCCCTAGCCCCGGTCAGAGTGAGTGTGGTAGGCAACCAATCAATGTGTCTCTCTTACATCAATGTTTCTCTCTCTGTGTGTCTCTTCCCCTCCCTTCCACTCTCTTTAAAACTCAATGGGAAAAATATCCTTGGGTGAGGATTCACACACACACATACACACAAATATTAAACTAAAGGAAACACCAGAAGAAAGACCAACACTCTTTAAAGGACAACTAAATCCAAATACTTTATGATACAATATTCACAATGTCCCCCATAGAACAAAAAATTATTAGACCTCTCAAGAATCAGGAAAATGTGATTCATAATCAAGATTAAACATTTTCAATAGCAACAGACCAATACATGATAGAGATGATGTAATTGCAGAAACATTAAAAGCTATTTTAACTATATTCAAATATTTAACAAAACACATGAACATAGTGAAAATGTAAGTAAAAGATATAAAAATAAAACTTTGAGAATTAAAACAACAACATGATATCTAAACTGGGAAGAATTAGACACTCCAAAGGGGGGAAAAATAGTGAAATTGAAGAAGCATTAATAAAAATTATCCAAATGAAGCAGAAGGGGAAACATATCTAAAAAAAGTGAATGTATCTCAGTAGTCTGTGAGACAAGAGTAAGTGCTCTAATGTATGCGTATTTGAAGTTCCAAAAGGAGGAAGATGACAGAATAAAAATGTTAGAGGAAATAATGGCTGAAATTTTCTGAATATGAAGATATACAAAACTCAATGGACTCAAAGAAGGATATATATGAAAAATCCACAAAAATCCTCATCAAGGCAAATGAGAATTAAATTTCTCTAGAAATTTAATTTACATGATCAAAGGTAAGTAAGTATATGAGCCAGGAAACAATAGAACAATGTCTGTAAAGTGTTAAAATGGGCGTGGAGGAGGAATCCCTATCATCTAAAAATCTAAGTCCAGCAAAAATATCTTTCAAAAATGAAGAAAAAATATCAAGTCTTTTTCAGAGAAACAAAAATTCTGAGAGAATTTATTTCCACCCAATCAATCTGCATTACATGATTTATTAGAGAAATTTCCTTGTGAAGGAAAGCAAAAAAGATGGAGAAAACCTGGGACCTTCATAAAGGAATGAAGCAAAAAAGCAATGGCAAGTATATAGATAAATATTTAAAATATTTGCATTTTTATTTTACTTAAGAGATAAAGCAAAACTAATAACAATGTATTATGGAGTTTATAATATATATCCTATGTAATAAAAGAGTATTATGCAAATTGACCATCACAAGATGGCTGCCCCCAAGTGGTCAAAGATGGCTTCCCCCATGTGGTCAAAGATGGCTGTCACAAGATGGCCATAAAGGGAGGGCAGTTAGGAGGGATCCAGGCCTGCAGGGGAGGGCAGTTGGGGGGACCCAGGCCTACAGGGGAGGACAGTTGGGGGGGACCCAGGCCTTCAGGGGAGGGCAGTTGGGGGTGACCAGGCTGGCAGAGGGGGACAGTTGGGGGGAACCAGGCTGGCAGAGCGGGACAGTTGGGTGGGACCCAAGCCTGTAGGGGAGGACAGTTGGGGGGGGACCCAGGCCTTCAAGGGAGGGCAGTTGTGGGGGGGGGACCCAGACCTGCAGGGAAGGACAGTTGGGAGGGGACCATCCTGGCAGGGGGAGGGCAGTTAGGGGCAATAAGGCTGGCACAGAAGCAATTAGGCGTTGATCAGGCTGGCAGGGGAGTGGTTAGGGGCAATCGGCAGGCGAGAGATCGGGAGCCAGCAGACCTGGATTGTGAAAGGGATGTCTGACTGCCCATTTAGGCCCGATCCTACCAGTGGGATTGGGCCTAAACGGGCAGTTGGACATCCCTCAAGGGGTCCCAGATTGGAAAGGGTGCAGGTTGGGCTGAGGGACACCACCCCCATATCCCACTCCCACTCTGTGCACGAATTTCATGCACCAGGCCTCTAGTATGTTTATAAAGCAAAATACTAACAATGTATTGTATATTATAACACAAACACAAAAGTCAAAGGACAGAATGACAGAAATAAAAATATATTGTTGTACATTGTTTTCATTATATATGCAGTGGTATAATTTTTTAATGTGAAAAATTAAAAATGAAAATTTAAAGATGCTACTGTAAGCCTATAGCAACCACTTAAAACTAAACCAATAATCTTTAAAGTCAATAGCAGCCATAAAATAAAATCATGAATTTATATAATATTATTAACCAAGGTTACCCCGATAAATTTAATTTTTAAAATTCTCAATTAATGCAAAAAAAGGAAAATAAGAAGCAAAGAAGAGATATGATGAATATTTTAAAAATAGCAAGATGGTTAACTTAAAACCAACCAGATCAATAATCATCTTAATTGTGAAGGATGTAAATTACAACAAAAGCAAAGGTTTTTATAATAAATAAAAAAGGAAGAGCAACTATGTACTGTCCACAAGAAAGATAAATATTAATGTAAAAGGATGGGGGGAAATACACCATAAAAACATTAACCATGATCATGACAGCAAACATCTTATTCTTTCTTGCTTGCTTGTGTTTTAATGAGGTGATGCTATGCAGTGATTCCTAGAAACAGCTGGGTCTAACAGATGAGCATGTGCCACTATTAAAACTGAGCAAGAAAGAATGTTAGTAGACTTCAAACTGAAAGTACACAGGAGAGATAAGCAGAGGTTTGAGTTTTATTTGGTATGAATTCAAGCTAAATGAGACATTCTAATGGTGTTCAAAGCAGGGCCCTAAGCCTCCGCAGTTTGACCTCTTATCTGTATATAAAGCCGTTTGAGGCCTCCTCCTTGGCAACAGAGATCCTTTCCAAAAAGCGTTCACTGAGAATTGGAAAGAGTAGGCCAGGGACATTCTGAAAAACGATTTCATACTTTGGGTTTATTCTGGGTTTCCCAGGTAACCATTTATTATAAAGTCTTGGCATCTTTTGGGTTAAGTTATAGGGCAAAATGCTATAAAATTAGTGGAGCACAGCTCTTTTGAGGTCTTTGAGTGTATCAAGCAGTTCAAGCCAAGCTTTGGCTTGGATACCGCAACTAGCTCCTCTCCTCCCGCCCTCTCTGATTACCCTGCCACGGAAAGACAGTGGAATAGCAAAGTTGTCACTGAATCATCAGAATATACACTGAGTGGCCAGATTATTATGATCATCTGATGTTTGTAGGCAAATTAGCTATAATTTCCCATTGAAGTTGCTAGAGGGCCAGACCACTATAAAGAGGGAAGCAGGCCCTGACCAGTTTGGCTCACTGGATAGAGTGTCGGCCTGCGGACTGAAGGGTCCCAGGTTTGATTCTGGTCAAGGGCATGTACCTTGGCTTCAGGCACATCCCCAGTGGGAGGTGTACAGGAGGCAGCTGATCGGTGTTTCTCTCCCATCGATGTTTCTAACTCTCTATTCCTTTTCCTTCCTCTCTAAAAATCAATAAAATATATTTTTTTAAAAAGGGGGGAAGCAGGTTATTTACCACGACAGAAGTGATTTTTTTCTGACAATATGGGTAAACAATGCAATTTAACAGCCTTTGAATGTGGGATACATTTGAATGTGAGTGGCCAGATTATTATGACCACCCCATCAGTACTTTGTTGGGCCACCTTTTGCCTTCAATACTGCGATGATTTTTCTTGGCATTGACTCCATGACATGTTGAAAGGTGATGTGAGGAATCTGACACCATGCCTGATGAATAGCACTGTCCAGTTCTGTGAGATTTGATGGTTGTGGAACCAACTGCCTGATGGCTCTTTTGACTTCATCCCACAAATGCTCAATTAGATTGAGATCTGGTGATTGTGGCGGCCACTTAAGCAAGGTAAAGTCTCCCTCATGTTCTTGAAACCACTCCTGCACAATACGAGCACCGTGGCATGGCACATTGTCTTGTTGAAAGAAGCCATCTCCATTGGGATACGCCATCAACATGATAGGATGAACTTGATCAGCAATGATACTTAGATATGTTGTGCTATTCAGACGTTGTTCCACATGAATTAAAGGGCCTAAATCATGCCAGGAAAACATGCCCCAAACCATAACACTGCCCCCACCAGCTTGAAGAGTTGTATTCATGCATGTGGGGTTCATGCTTTCATGCTGTTTCCACCAAATTCTCATTCTGCCATCTGCATGATGCAACTGGAAACATAATTCATTGGACCACATGACTTTTTTCCAATGCTTGTGTTCCTGTGCAAATTGGAGACGTTTTATCTTGGTAACTGCAGACAGCAAAGGTGTTCGAACAGGCCTTCAGCTTCCATATCCCATACGATGCAGTGTAGGCCTAATTTGCCTACAAATGTCAGGTGGTCATAATAATCTGGCCATTCATGTTCAAAGTCTGTAAAATTGCATTGTTTACCCATATCTTCAGAAAAAACTCACTTTACTGTTGTGGTAAACAATCTGCTTCCCTGATTATAATGGTCTGGCCCTCTAGCAACTTCAGCATGAAATTATAGCTAATTTGCCTACAAACGTCAGGTGGTCATAATAACCTGGCTACTCAGTGTATTTCACCATTGGGGAGAACAGAGGGAAATCTTTCTTTATGAATCCTAATATTAATTTCTATTTCTTTAGCAAGGTTCATGATGAAGGACTTAATCTGTAAATTTTTCCTGGGAACTCTGGAATACAGAGTTTGACAAACAAAAAAAATTGTGCACATGAGACATTTCTACCTCCTGGAAAAGTAGGAGCAGAACAGGAATTTCAGGAGAAATATTGATAATGTTCATATCAACCCCGCTTCCCAGTTCTTCTGTTGTTGTTGTTAATTTTCATCTGAGGATATTTTTTTCCATTGATTTTTAGAGAGAGTGGAAGGAAGGGGGGGGGGGGGGGAGAGAGAGAGAGAGAGAGAGAGAGAGAGAGAGAGAGAGAGAGAGAGAGAGATTGGTTGCCTCAACTCAGGTACATGACACTGACCAAGAATCTAACTAGCAATCCTTTGGTGTGCATGCTGATGCTCTAACCACTGAGAACACTGTCCAGGCCCCATTCCTCACTCTTGAACAAAGAAAGGCAGAGTAGTAAATCTTTGCGATCCTCTGAGAGGGAAATCCCTGAGAAATAGACTAGCTGCACCAAGGCACAGGATTATTAAGCACATCTAGGAATAGAGATTCAATTGGGAATGGACATTATGTCTCACAGGCAGATACTGTACCACGAGAAACTAGCATGAACTCCTCTATAGCAAGAAAGACATCATCTACATACAAACTTTCAACTGTACTTTCAAATTCATAAAGTGATGCCCCAAAGCAAAAGACTGTGCACTCTGCCTGCCACCACAGATGCTGTCCTTGGTCATGTTGGTCATTTTAGGCTCAATTATCCTTTGGTTTGTTAGTCTACACTGTGGTTGTTTCTATTTCTATTATTTCTGACAAGGGCTTAATTTTTGATAAGTACAAAGGCACTGAGAACTTTGAAAGCGCCATTAATAAGAGGTAAATATGACAATGGAACAAATTCAAAAGTTAAAAATATCAAAGTGGCAAGAAGATACCAGATGACCACAGACTCCTAGGATGAATCATTCATCAGTAAGAACATTTTTGAAGGACACAGAGCAAATCATGCAAAGTGGATGCTTCTGGGTCTAAGCAAAGGAGGATAACCAGCAAAAGACAAGGAAAAGTGAGTGATAAAATGGAATCGTTAGCCTTAATGTGAAAAGCCTATTAGCCTAATATTAATTCAGAAAAAGACCACGAGGGTCTTAGAGAGTTTATCTATGAAATGCTGCTGCATAAACCTTTTTGTCAATGCTTCCTACAGTTCCATTATTTTCAGGCCTATTCAAGTTTGCAGGATGTCAGAGTAAGTGTTGAAAAGGCTGTCCGTGTGAATACTATACTGCTAAGGTATTGCTGACATCACTTGCAGAGGTCCTGGGGTCAGGTGAGATGGGAGATAAGTGGAGGATGGTCATGCTGCAATAGAATTTCCATAGGAGTAAAACTGGTTTACTTTTTCAAAAAGATGCCCAATAGAGCACACATTAGCACAGAAGAACATAACATGCCTGGTTTTGAAGTTTAAATAAACCCGTAATCATGAAGGACTTAGGAACAGCTCCTTAAAGCCCATTCTTTGTGAAAGTAGGGTATCTGGGATGGATGAAAGCTATCTTTCACATCTTTCCTGGTCCTCCCATAGAGATCATGACTGGAGACGGCCCACTGCAGACAATTGGGATGAGAGCAGTGGCAGTTCTCGGCAAGGTACTGGGCCCCCAGTTTTGGACGTGACAAAGCAGAAGGAACAGGAAACTAGAAGGACAGAAGTGTCTCTTGGAACCATAACAAGATTTTAGGAAAAGAGTTGAAAAGAAGGACCTATGTATTCTTCCCAATTCTACCCTTTAGTTCAGAAGGGGGTGAGTTGGCAGAGAAGAAATCCCAGGGCCTCCATAATTCCACCTCCATGGCTTGTGTGCTCCAATGAAAAAGTCTTCTTACATGCCCACAGAGGGAGTGAATCAGAGTTTAAAGTGCTCACAAGGTGTTTTTATTGAGTGATAGGTGTGTATTGAAGCACTGAAGTGAAATGAGAATTCATTGAACATAGGTATTTAATTCTTGCTAAGTAATAAAATTCCTTTGAACCATCTTTGTTTAGGCATAAAGGGTTTATTTGGGAAAATGGTTACAAGCAAACTGAAATGGATATGAATTGAGGCATAGAGTGAGCTAAGCTATGCCTATATGAAAATAAATAGGAATTTGGGAGGAAGGGTGTAAGAGGTATATGAGCTGGAGAGGAGAGAGAAGAATAAGGAATGAGTTGGAGATGGCAACATGGAGGGAGCAAAATTCCTAGTTTCAGGAATCGACACGATACCTTAGAAGAAATATGTCAAGTTCCCATTTAGATTTCACATTGCACAATCCTAGTCCCAAACTTCAGTGAAGACTGCTATACACAATTTTGAGTCTGTATCCTATATAATAAAAGGGTAATATGCAAATTGGCCCTAACAGCAGAATGACTGGAAATGACTGGTCACTATGACACCCACTGACCAGCAGGTAGATGCTCAATGCAGGAGATGACTCCTGCTGGTCAGTGCACTCCCAGAGGGGGAGCTCTACTCAGCCACAAGCCAGGCTGACAGCTGCCAGTACAGCGCTGATGGCAGGAGCCTCTCCTGCTCCAAAGCATCGCTAAGGATGTCCGACTGCAGTTTAGGCCTTCTCCCCGCTGGCAAGTGGACAACTCCCAAGAGGCCCCAGACTGCTAGAGGGCACAGGTTGGGCTGAGGAACGCCCCCCCCCCTCGAGTGCACAAATTTTTGGACACTGGGCCTCTAGTACTTTAAATATAAAGGGATTAGGGTCATACTCAGTGGGATGATGTGATGCTGGAAAGGAAGAGGAAGGAAAGTCCAGGATGGCCTAAAGACTTCATCACAAGTAAGAATTCAGAGTCAAAGCTCAGTAACAGAAAGCCTCACTATCATGACCACCATGGGTGCAGTGTGTGCACACACATACACACACCCCCTCCTCCTTGCCATAACCACCATGTCACCATTTATCATGATCATCAAGAACACCAGATGCACCACTGTATATATCATGGGGTTCAAACCAATTGTACCCAATTTTTAAAGGGAGAAGTATCCCAAGTATATGTAAATATATTTTTTTCCTATTAGTATGGGAAATAGGATGTAGAAACCCTCAGCTATAGCTGCTGATATTTAGAGCCTCTGATAGGTCAGATAACTAAAAACATCTAGAAGTCAAGGTGTGTTGTGTCTAAGACATATCAAACTGAAAGGAACTCTCCATTGTCAGAGACAAACCTTTTATCAAAAGGGGTTTCTGAGACTCGTTCAGGAACTTGTAATTAAATTTTTTTTGCTTTTGTTTTTTGCTGAAGCCCTGATGGAATGCAGAATCTGATATGGAATCTAACAAAGATGGATAAACCCTACAGCTTTGATGTCATCTGGATTTTTGTGTAGGGTGTGCAGCTAGATCATTTCCATGATCAAAGTACATCATTACGTGTACCCACCAGACATCAGAAGGACTGGCTCAGCCACATGGTCTATTTCTTCAGGTTTTCACAAGACAGCCCATAGGTCCTATCTCCTGCATCAACTATGGCCAAAAACACTGTGTATTTTCCAACAGGCATTTTTTGCTCTAATACTTTTGCAAAACATCTTGCTTTTCACAATAAGTTGACTCAGAAAGTCAATATACCCACTAGGTGTTTACAAATCAAATATGTATTTAATGTAACCAGGAAACTTACTCTTTATGGAAACTTACTCTTTAAAAAACACAAAAGTGTAATGTAAATAATAGCCCCCAATTCATTGGTTCTATAAGTTCGAATGGAAGCACGTTTTACTAAAGTCAACAATCTCTATATACTTTAAAATGTGAAAATTTATTTATGTTTTGTCACTAAATAATTACTAACCTACCCATGATTCCTTTCCTCCCCTCTAACCCCTGTTAATCTAGAAGTCCACAATCGCACAGCAAATCCAGCCACAATACACACTGGTATCCCATTGGCATTTCTCTTCCTTTATATAACAATTTTCTCATTGGCTTATGTATAGAATAATTGTTTCACAAAAGAAAAATTCCCCTCCCCATTAAACTCAAACTCTGGACTATTAACATTAACTGAAGACTGACTCCTCCAACCCCCTAACCTAAGACTAAATGTGTACTAATCTATCACTATATCAGTCAAGAAAAGCGCTCTGCTGCTGCCTCAGCCTTTACACTGCACGGAATCAGTTCATATATATTTCACATTTGGGGTTTTGGGCAAAGTGCCATTAAGGTCTCGTCCAGGAAACTCCCCCAGGGCTTTAAGGGTCATAAGTCCTGCAGGTTTATGATGGTTTGGTTTTAACTTCTAACTACACTGGGCAAGATTTTACATACCTGATGATAGCAAGCCTTACTGTGGGCCAAAAAGCTCTGCAATCCAATTGGTGGTAAGTCCTGCTAATTCCCTAAAGCCTAGCAAGAAAGCTGAGAAGGAGGATAAAACACACAAAAAATAGAATTGTTGCTAGGCATACAGAATCTGGCCCTCTAAAAGTGTTAAGGATTGACTTGTGAAAATGTATGCTTGTGAATTTTTATATAGGGAGTGTGTCTTGAGAATTCTATGGCCATGCCGCACTTGAAGATGGTGTCCCCTAAGATCATTTTGCAAATCTTGGGGAATCAAAGACTTGAATCTTGGAACCACTAACCAACAAGAAGGAACCATAGGAGCTCTTTGACTTTTGACAACTTGCTTACATCTCCCAGGAGCACTTTCCTCACGTCCTTTCTCCTCCAAGTCCACCTGGTTCTGCTAAAGGGCTGAAGGTTCTTTCATGTTTAGAAATTCACTTTCTAAAAAAATATCTCTGAGTGGTGTTTATAGTTATGGTTAATGATCTTAATCCTTTATTTGTTTTATTTCTTCAGCAAGAAAGAAAAAGCACGAACAAGTTTATTTATAATTATTTCTTCTTCCTTTTCTTCAGATGATATTTGGACTACATCATCAACCTATAGATTAGCAGGAGCCCCTTGCAAAGACAGCTAAGTGTTCTCTGACAGAACTGTGTTACATCCAACATACTGTCAACATGTCACCTCACCTACAGCATCCCTCTCTCAGCAATAACCTGTAGCCATGCCCATAATCACTGAAATATTCCACATTTCTTTTAGGCAGTGAAGGAGATGGGTTTTAATCAGTAAGAAGATGTGTTTTAATGACATATAATGCAATGTTTCACATGATAGAAGGAGCCACAGACAGATAAACTCTGCTACCAACAGAGGTTTTTTTAAATTTTCATTTATTATTATTTTTTTCTGCATGCTTTTATCATTATTGTTAAACATTTGAACTTTTTGGATTCACTTCGCTGGTTGTGGTGGTGTTTTTTTAAACCCTTACCTGGGTAATTAATCAATAAATATTTATTGAATTCTCCCCAGGGTTCGGCCTGTGCTACAAGTTGTAGAAAATATATTAGCCATGGAGGATATTTTTGTTCCCCTCATGAAGCTCATAATTAAGATAGGAAAAGAGGGCTAATAGCATGAAGCAACACCCTCACATAAGGTGCTTTATTATGAGGGCCAAGTTACCCAGTTCATCTAGTATCAATGGTTCAGAACTTCTGGGCTCAGCAGAACTTTAAAGCTCAGATGAAGTCTCTGTAGTCTCCTTTCCAACTGCCTCACCCCCAACCCTCCACCCCCCAGAAATATGCACATGGTTCATGCAAATAAAATTTCACATTGATTCCAAAGGGGAGGGAGATGGTCCATGAACTTCCTGAAATCCATTCATGAATGCAAGAGAAGTTTATGGATCTCTCTCTTAAGAAATATAGAAGTTCAGAGGAGCAGGAGCTCATTTATTCAAGAGGAAGTTACAGGTGGTTTAGGAAAGGGATTGGGATTTAAAATTTACCTTGGATGGTAGATGATATTTAGAAGAGAAAGGAAATGAATCTTTATGAGAGACATACTATGTCATCTCATTTCATCAACAGAATAATTCAGTGAAGAAAGCACCATGTCCCTCATGCTAGAGAAACAGAGACTGAGGAAACTTAATAAATTGCCCAAGGTTACTCTCAGCTAATTAATTAGTTCCGGAGTTGGCTGGAAACTCATGTCTGTATGAAAACAAATCTTGAGGTATTTCCACTACACACTCTATTGAGGAGGGAGACAGTAAATCTTCTGTCATCTAATGACTATTTCCTCTAATGTGCAGACATGATCTGAGGAGAGACTGGGGGTGAGGAATAAAACTCTTTTCTAGCTCTCGAGGAAAATTAAGTTGAAAGAAGCCATGATTGAGATAGGTACTCTATATTATTATACTAGAGGTCTGGTGCACAAAAATTTGTGTACTTAGGGGGGTCCCTCAGCCTGGCCTGTGCCCTCTTGCAGTCTGAAACCCTTTGGGTAAGGTGACCAGATTTTAACATTGGTAAAGCGGGACACCATTGACTGGGGAGGGGGGGGTGTTCTTTTTTTTTTTTTATTACTTAAAATATTTCAAAGAGTAGTACATATGTCTTTTTCCAAAAATCAGGACTTTTTAAAAACGCTGCAGGACGCAGCACAAATCGTTAAAAATCGGGCCTGTCCCACCAAAAACGAGACGTCTGGTCACCTTACCTTTGGGGGATGTCCACCTACTGGCTTAGGCCCACTCCCTGGGGGATCAGGCCTAAGCTGGCAGTCAGACATCCCTCTAGCAGCCCAGGAACCCTCAGGGGATGTCCACTTGCCAGCAGGGAGCAGGCCTAAGCTGCAGTCAGACATCCTTAGTGCTCCTGAGGGGGTGGGAGAGGCTCCTGCCATCACAGCTATGCTGGCAGCCATCAGCCTGGCTTGTGGCTGAGCAGAGCTCCCCTTGTGGGAACACACAACCACCAGGGGGCAGCTTCTGCATTGAGCAGCTGCCCCCTGGTGGTCAGTGTGTGTCATAGTGACCAGTCATTCCCAGTCATTCTGCTGTTAGGGCCAATTTGCATATTACCCTTTTATTATATAGGATAGAGGCTGGTGCACGGGTAGGGGCCGGCTGATTTGCCCTGAAGGGTGTCCTGGATCAGGGTGGAGAGTCCCGCTGTGGTGCCTGGACAGCCTGCATGAGGGGCTGAAGGCCATTTTCAGGGTGGCCACAGCTGTGGGCTGGAAGCAGGTATCTGGGATTTATTTATCTTCTATAACTGAAACTTTGTAGCTTGAGCAGAGCTCAGGATGGGCAGGGCAGGTGGGAGCTTGGCTTCCATTGCCAGGGACAACCCAAGCCTCCTGCTTGCTCTAGCTCTGTGGCCACCGCCATCTTAGTTGGGTTAACTTGCATACCCAATCCTGATTGGCTGGTGGGGGTGCTTGTGGATGTGGCTTGTGGGTGTAGCAGAGGTACAGTCATTTTGCATGTTTCTCTTTTATTAGATTAGATTACCTACAAACTGAGGACATCTAGTAAAAATGGGTATGAATAATGGTGATTTTTTTTCAAACCATTATAAATTTAGTATGGTCGGACAGAATTATTGTTTTCAATGTTCTTTCTCTCCCTATAATAGGATAATGTCTATTTTCATGTGACTTGCCTATACTTTTGAGTAAGCATCTCCACCCTATTGACCTTGGTTTTGGCCTTGTAAAATAATTGCTTTAACCAATGGACTGTACTGGAAATATCAGTGTGCCAGTTCAGAGCATAGGCTGCAAAGTTTTCTCATTCTCCTCATCTTCTGCTGTAGATATTGGCTGCCCCTTTAGGCTGGCTCATAGAATGAACAGATATATGGAGCAGGTATGAATCCAACCTGTAGCCTGGAGGCAATTTCAGTTGAGCACAGTCAAACCAACAGTTCTTCAAATGACCAGTGGAACTGTGAATGAGAACTAAGTATTTACTCTGGTAAGTGAATGAGATTTTGAGGTTGTTTGTTACCACAGAAAATCCTGACTTTTGATGGTTGGTCAAGCATGGCCTCAAGAATTTGAAACCAACCAAGAGTCTAAGTGTCACCAGATAAACTCAAATGATATCAATGATCGCTGGCCATGTCAATCAGTTAGATAGAGGGATGGTCTGATACACCAAGGTTGTGGGTTTGATCCCCAGTCAGGGTGCATAACAAGAATCAACCATTGAATGCACTGCAAAAGTAGAATAACAAATCAATGTCTTCCTTTTCCTTTCTCTCTCTCTCTCTCTCTCTCTCTCTCTCTCTCTCTCTCTCTCTCCCCCCTTTCCTCTTTCTCAAATCAATAAATTAAAATTTTTAATTAAAAAAAGCAAATGACGTCAGGGAAAATTCCAAAACCAAACTGAAGTAAGCTGGTTGCGTCAAGGAATAACGCAGATCAGACAGGATTCTTGGCTCTTTATTTTCCATCCCGGCAGTACAGGCTTCCCCCTCCAGGGAGACAGTGGAAGGCTAAATACCACTTGAGGACAATGTGCAGGATGAGACAGTCATCACTACACTTAAGAATCTGATCTGATTGTGAGTTTTCTCTTCTCTTTCTCATTCTCAGTGTGGAGGAAGGAAAGAAGATGGATACAAGACAGGAAAATATGAGGAAATGGAAATCTCTTAAGCAGTTCATAAAGTTGACACCCAGGTTCTGAATAAGAGTATGTGATCTCTTTGAACACACACACACACACACACACACACACACAATAAAGCATACATGTTCTTGGTCCTACAAATGATTTCCGTGAAAACATTGTTTCAGGTATGGGCCACACAATCTCAATGCCAACCCTGACAAGGTCTAATTAGCATTCTGTCAATCATAATTCTCACCCTGACAAGGTCTAATTAGCATTCTGTCAATCGTAATTCTCTGCTGAGAGTTTTGTAGATGATGGAGGACCAGTGAGCAGACAGATGACCACCTAGACCACCTACTTCTCATTAGCACAATCCCAGAACTTAATTACTTTAATGCATTTAAAAAATCAGTCAGTGGTCTCAGCAAAATAAAATGTAAGATATTGTACACTTTTTATTTGATGCTGCTTTTTAGCTGTGTTGTTCTATTAAAACAACAGAGGACCAGCATTTGGGTGACAGAGAAGTGGGGCAACAGGAGCAAACACACTCACACATATCTTTCGATTCCACCCAATTGAACGCATTCTGAGATCACCAATGCCCAGAAGACTGACACTTGTGAAATTTGTTTTTTGTAAAAGAAGCTGTTAGGATTGCGGTTTTGGCTGCAGGACTGTGTTGGGCTTCAGCAGCTCAAGTGCGGGAGGCCAAGCCCTGTCCCAGTGCCAAATATTTGTCCACACTCTGCTCCCATGCAGTGAAGACTCAGCTCTGTCAACATCCCTGGGACTAGAGGAAGGTACTCCTCCTCCCATCCCACATGTGAGAAGTGTCCCCTGGTCATGAAGTCATAGAGGCCTGAACACACACACTTGAAGTGAGCTGCAGTGCTGATCCTCAGGGGAGACAGGGAAATTGGTCCACATCCCACAGTAACTGACCCTGCGCAGGGAGAACACAATCTGCTCTCAGGATTGTGTGCCTTTTCCATTCAGGTGTTTCTAAGCTCTGCTATTAAATCATTATAATTTACAGAATCTCTCTGCATAGGTGAATGGGTTGAAAGATCAGATGGTTTCATCAATGTAGTCTTTCTGTCAAAGCAGTCTACCCAGACAATGAGAAACTTTGTTACAGGAAATCTATTCCTCAATTAGAGTCTCCCCGCCTTAGAGAACTAGTCCCAGCTGAATAGACCTTTCTTTCCTGTCAGGTACATGATGTGTTATCTACAAGGATATCAACATAACCATATTTTGGACTAAAGGGCTTTTTACTTTTAAGAAGTGAGGACTGGGAGAAAGTCGAGTTTAATGTAGCATCTGGCTTAGAGGCCCTGATTCAATCTCTCCCAACAATTCAACAAACTACCTATAAAGACACAGAAAAAATACAAACACTCCATTATCCAAATTGGAACTAAATAACCTATTTTCAGCATCTAGGACCAACTTCTATTAAGTGCAAGAAGGCAAAAGGTATTAAAAACACAATCCATGATTCCTTGGGCTATAACCACCAGAAACAGCTAGCTTCCCCCTCTCACCGGAAGACTAGATAGAGGTAGGTAAGAAGCTCTGCTCCTTCTGAACATTCAATCCCTGGCTCAGAAATGCAAGCTCTGCACTAATTGGATAACCCAGGCTATCTCCCTCTGTGGGTGATGCTCTTTGAAGCCTGGTGCCATCCTCTGTCCGCTCTTCAACCTGGCCATCACTCTTTTTTCTATATCCAGTCATAGGTGGGAATTTCCAGAAAAATTCATGGAAAGTGCAAACCCCTGAAGTAAATTACAACAGGAAGGGTGGGATCCCAAAAGTAGTCCCAGGAACAATGCATACTTGTGATTACAGCCCTTTAGGATCTCCATCAGGGTCAGTGTTAGGAGGCAGGATGAGATGTGATGAAGTGTCAATCTAACAGGAGCATTTGAGATTTCTCAGCTAGAGTTTGAGAGTGGGTCTAGAAGCTATGCATATTAACGTGCTATTCAGTTGTTCATTTGAAGAATGAGGTCAAAGGCAAAACCACAAACGTTGTCTTTGGAAAATGGCATATTTTTCCTTCTTTATAAATAAGAAAGTGGGGAAGGTAATTATTAACATCAGACCCATAAAAATGGCAGAGAAAGAAAGAAAACCCTAAATCTAAAGACATACAGGATGAACCAAAATTTGAAAATGATCTTATATAATAAAAGCCTAATACGCTAAGCATCCAACCATTCGTTCAACCAGTCGCTATGATGTACGCTGACCACCAGGGGGCAGACGCTCCAACCAGTAGGTTAGCTTGTTGCTGGGGTCCTGTAGATTGGGATTGGGTGAGATGAGCCAGATACGCCCTGGAGCCAACCTTCAGCAGTCGCTACCCGGCCAGCCAATCTCCCAGGTCCCTCCTTGGCCTCTAAAATATTTCTTCTAATTAATTTCCTCTCAATGTGCATGAATCCATGCACCAGGCCTCTAGTTTAATATGATAACCAAAGGAAATTTAAGAAAACCATCTCTCATCCCCAGTAAGAATATACAGAAGAGCAGAAAACTCATTGAAAACTGGCAAAAGTGATAATCCATCAAATAAGAGGAAAGGAGACTGTCAAAAAGTGAACATTGAATAGCAAAACTTCAATATATATTAGAAATAAATAAAAATTGACAATAACCAAAAACTAAAATCATTTAAGACGGCATCAACTATTCAATAGATATTTGTTGCATATGCAATAGAAGGTCTAAAGGAATGCTGATTTAGTTATGACCTCTCCAAAAACACTAGGTCATTCAGTGGAACTAACTGGAGGAAAGACACTCTTCAATAGCTATTTGAGTTTGCCCTCCCCTTTGGTGAATCTTGTATGGATATTCATGGTGGAGGAGGGAGACATAAAGAAACAACTTGGTGTGTGAACAGGATGACTAGAGTAGATACACCTCTTTCTAACTAGTGAGTTTCAGATCAGTGTGTTTCCCCAGGCCCAGGTGGAAATGAGGTTATGCTCAATGGGACACTTATTTTTTGCATAGAGGCAGCACATTTTTATCCAGGAATAGCCAGCAGCACCTTATAGCAATTTTCTTAGCAAATGGTGGTGGTGGTGGGGGGGGGGCGGGGACTCAAACAGTGATTCCCACTTTGTGGTTTGATAGGAAAAATATTTGGAGGGTATCCATGAATATCTAGTGAGTCAACCAGCACAAGCAGCCTGCAAGAATTTGCAGGGATAGTCGTGTTCCTGGGTGGGCAACTACACATTCCATGTTGTTATGCATCTATGTTTAGTCCCTGGCTTCATGTTAGATATGATTTATGCTGAATTCCTTATTATGCCTCTCCCACAAATCAAATCATGCTATAGTACACACTTAATTGAGGCTTAAATCATTCCAAACATCTTTGTTGCTTGTTAACTTCATTATTTAAGGTTAACCAAAAGACAACGATGAAAACCTTTACCACCAGCCTTTAAAGACAAGTAGATGAAGTGCTAAAAGAATGACATCTAGTATCAAAACCATAACAAATATCATCAATCAGAGCACTGAAGGCCAGCCATACCCCCAGCTATGAGTCTGTCAGGCCCCATCACCTCAGAAGGGCTGGGCTGGAGCAAAGGGCCAAAGGCAGGCTTCCCAAGAGAGACCAGCCATTGATTCATTGGTTGGTCCTCTTCCTCTGCAATTAGACTCCAATACATGCATGACCAGGAGGCTGGGCTGTTGGCAAAGCCTCACCCTGGTAGCTGTCCTGCTGCTGCCTGCACTGGAGAGAGGTTTCTGAGTCAGTGGGTGGGTGATGGCTGGATGGGCATGCGTGTGGGAAAGAGGAAAGGAGACGAAGGACTTGGAGTTGGACACATGGTCAGTTTTGGTCTGCCACCTAACGGTTGTATGATTTCATCTCCCTGAGCCTGTTTCTTTGGCTGTCAATGAGGATATGAGTAGTAACATTGCATAGCTGTTGAGAAGAATAAATAAGACAAAGAAAACAAGCATTTACTATTACAGTCAATATCCAAGCCCCTTGGAGGGATGAAGAGCTTGTAACTGTAACCTGGGAAATAGCTCAGCAAATAAATGGTGAGAACAACAGTGGTGATTAAAGAATCAGAACTCTGTCTTTGGAGTCTAACACACTTAGGCTCAAACCTGACATGAGTGCAGGGAAGATACTTAAGGCACCACCAAACACACACACACACACACACACACACACACAGAGTCTATCACCTCTCCTATAAAGCAGGAATAATAGTAGCACCTACTTTTCTATTTTTGATGTAGGATTAAATGAGAGATTTGTAAAGTCTTCTGTGTAATACCTGGCATATGCATTGAACTTCATAAATCAACTATAATATTTAAAATCATTAGTAAATGCAACTTGTTTTCATTTATATAATCTGATATTTTATTTAACACATGAATATATAATAATACAATATAATTCTTTCCTATATAATAAAAGGCTAATATGCAAATTGACCAAACAGTGGAATTACCAGTTGCTATGATGTGCACTGACCACCAAGGGACAGACATTCAACACAGAAGCTGGCCCCTGGTGGTCAGTGCACTCCCACAGGGGGCGTGTCACTCAGCCAGAAGCTGGGCTTAGGGCTGGCAAGAAAAACAGTGGGTGGTGGGAAGCAGGCCAAAGCTGTCAATCAGACATCCTTAGCACTGCCAAGGAGGCAGGAGAGGCTCCTGCCACCACCGTTGCCCTACTTACTGGATTAGTTTATTACGATAATTATTAGAATCATAGGGAGAGTAGGTCCAGACTTCAGGCGTTTACTTTATCCTACCTCCATCCTCTCAAAAAAATACATTTGCGCCCTAGCTGGTTTGGCTCAGTGGATAAAGCATCGGCCTGCAGACTGAAAGGTCTCAGGTTCTATTCCGGTCAAGGGCACATGCCTGGGTTGTGGGCTCAATCCCCAGTGGGGGTTGTGCAGGAGGCAGCCTATCAATGACTCTCTCTCATCATTGATGTTTCTATCTCTCTCTCCCTCTCCATTCCTTTCTGAAATAAAAAAGATATTAAAAAAATACATTTGCTTAGAAATATTAGCCACAGTGAGATGAATTATTCATCTAATGATGACACAAGATGCTCTGAACACTTTTTCAGGAACCACTAACTCTGTGATATGATCATGCTGATAGTACTTGGCATGCCACAAGTCTACCCTTTAACAGCGGTTCTCAACCTGTGGGTCGCGACCCCTCTGGCAGTCGAACGACCCTTTCACAGGGGTCGCCTAAGACCATCCTGCATATCAGATATTACATTACGATTCATAACAGTAGCAACATTACAGTTATGAAGTAGCAACGAAAATAATTTTATGGTTGGGTCACAACATGAGGGACTGTTTTAAAGGGTTGAGGAAGGGTTTAGGAAGGTTGAGAACCACTGCTTTAAGAGACAGAAACCTTGGATACAAAATGATGTTGTGTGAGGAGTAATCCATTACACCTGACCAGGCCACCAGATCCGCCTGGGAGAATTCTCAGAAAGCACAGAGGACAGGTAAGTGGCTAAATGCCCAAGGCCCCTCTCCTTACTGGCCCTGAGCACCAATCAGGGACCTCTAAGCCCCTATCACTGAGAGGCAAGAATACACTGAAATTCAAGTTCTTGGCAGAATCAAGCTTCAAGGGAAACACTAGCACAATATTGCCTGTGCAGTCACTCAGGTCATCCAGAGGAAAGTCTCAAACTGCGGTCCAGTGAGTGAAGTGCTGAAGGGAAGTCTGAAAGGCAATCCCAGAAGGCCAGATCTGATGGGCAGAAATTCGGCAAGCTCCAGCCAGCGCCGGCAGAGCCTGCCATGTGGGATCTGGGATTATTCTCTTTCCCAGGGTTCTATGTGAATTTTGAGGATTCTAATTTTTTTCCAGGGTGTTCAAAATTTAGTTTTGTATGACCCCCAAAAGTGTAGATAATACCAACATGGTAGATCAGCCAGGTATAGTATGATTTTTCTCACATATCAGAAACACTTTTTAACATTCCTTTCTGGATCAATATGAAAATTATGGTGCTATTTGGCATATGCGATACTTTAGTTGTGATACTATTTGGCATATGTGATACTTCTGTGAGTCAAAAACGCACAGTCTTGTTTTCTTATTTACAGGACCTGCAGATCCAAATATCACGGGTCATTTAAGAAAGTAAGAGAAGGTCTGTCAAGTGTTCAAATAATGTATACAAATGGTATATGTTCATACACAAATAGGACAACACAATGATGTTCCAAAGAGATCTATTCTGTTTCTACAGTTTACACTACTATGTTAAAACCTTGCCTGCAATTGGGCCTGGGCTGAGGCAGAAGTGTCAAGTACAGGGGTAGGAGGCTAAGGCAGCAGATGTGCGGGGAAGAGAAGGCAGGCGAGCAGGAAAAACAGAACATGAGCCAGCAGAGGATGGATCACCACCACCCACCCCCCCCAACCCAACCTGGCACTGCATTCCCTTCCTGGGAGGCAGCTGCTCTACTCCTTGCCCCAACTGTTTCAGCACTTT